>CM067298.1:64471584-64538502 GCA_034231615.1 Meghimatium bilineatum
TTTACTTGGACAACCCTTTACCTAATTACCATCAACCATTACTTCAATTACTAGTTTTTTTATATCGTTATGACTCTTTAAATTACTAAAAATACATTGTACATATATTGATATTTCAATAATTTAGTTACTCGACATTTGTTGCTCACTACACATTGAGCCATCCGTCTGTACGTGTTCAAGTATCCCCAAAATATCACTCACCGTAAAGTGACTACTCATAATATCGATTGTCGTGACAAAAAGACATACATTTTAATGAACATTTTTCTCCCTAGTCGGTCCAATAATCGACAATGTTTGAAACAATATATTATTTCGCCTCATTGTCTCAGTCACCGTAAGACTTAGCCTACTTCACTTTCTAATAATTCGAAATTGTTTTTTTACTCTAATCACCAATGCCTTATATTGCATGTGATCTTTTCCGACATAGTGATGCACAGCGAAAAGACATTACATAGTCATGGTAAGTCTCTACAATTCAGCACCAAACGGTATATATTCATGTGAACATATCTGTTGGAATCATAATTTTAACCTTTGAGTGTTAAACGCATTGAACAGCACTGATCATGTAGACACTCGGAACATTCAGATATTAGCAATCGTATCATTGATTTGTTACTGCGTTCGGCATGTGCTGGAGAATAGATAATAAGTACATGGTGCATTGCATGTCCAGTTCTGTTGAGGATTGGTGCAGTGCGCGTCTCAGGAGGCTAAAGTACCAGGCTGTAACTACACATCATACAACTGTGGATTCTGATGCTCATAAAGCAAATGATAACCTATTAAACGTATTTATTCTGTGTAGAAAATCACTACAGCCAATACATACTGGGGTGATCGCCACGTCCAGAATAGTATATGCCGCCAACACTCTTACATACATTTTGTTATAACTCATTTCATTTCTCAGCATGATATTGTTACAATTCACACTTTCATCTATAGTTAGTATATCTCTATCTCGTTGACATGTTGTTTCTGTCTTTCTTCAGGTCAAGTCCTACCATATTATTGTTTTGTCAGCTACCGATTAATGTATATTTTTCACAATGAAGGTATTTGGTTGTCAAATAGTATTGTTTACAGTATATTGTAAAACGTCCCTAATAATTATATTGATTGCTAATTAGTTAGCAACTTTGATCACTACAAAGACAAAGTATGAACACATTATGCAATTTGCCAGCATTAGTATATATATATATATATATATATATATATATATATATATATATATATATATATATATATAACGTATATATATAACGTCATCATCATCATCAGGAGCAATGCCGGCAGTCGTAGGCGGTCATTGCTATCCACAGCTCTCTGTCCACAGTATTATGTATCAAGGTCGTTGTTTCCTTGCCGTGCCAGGTTGTCAAACTGTCTAATATTTTCTCAAGTTGTCGCCCCCTGTCTCTGTTGCCTTCAATTTTGCCTGTTGTGATGTAGATCTCTAAACCTGCCTGTCTCATGAAGTGGCCAAAAAAAGAAAATTGTCTTTTTCTTATATTGTTGATTAAAGTCAGTTTCTCATTTAACTCTTTTAACACCTCTTCATTAGTTTTTCTGGAAGTCCATGGTATCTCAGCATTCTTCTGTAGAATCACATCTCTGTTGCCTCTAATTTCCCACTTTCCAGTTTTTTATTGCCCAAGACGCGCACCCATATGTTAGTATATGTGTTATATAGCACTGCAGAACTCTCTCACCTCTAATGACAAGGTCTTATTACACAGTATATTTTTCATTTTTCTGAATGTTGTTTTTGCCAGTCCTATTCTGCATTTTATTTTTGTTGAACTTCTTCCATCTGCTGTAATCATTGTA
Organism: Meghimatium bilineatum; assembly: GCA_034231615.1. Classification (NCBI taxonomy): domain Eukaryota; kingdom Metazoa; phylum Mollusca; class Gastropoda; order Stylommatophora; family Philomycidae; genus Meghimatium; species Meghimatium bilineatum. The sequence goes on from CM067298.1 coordinate 64,473,430, forward strand.
CCTAGATATTTTAATACTATATCATTCATTTTGATCTTGCACGATGTATTATTTTGTTTCTTTGAAATAACCAAATATAAAACGTATATATATATATATAAAACGTATGTAAAACAACAATATTACTACCATTTAACAGAGCAATTAAAAAAACCAGTGGCGAGGAACTGAGCATGAATATACTGCGGCTGAAAAATGTCATCTAAATTACTCTAAACGCCTATGATATCTCAGAGGAAAACAGTTTTAAGAAATAGGAAATACCTGTATTCTGTGACACATAGTAGAACACCTAATACTTGTAAAGATGATTCTCATGAGAATAGTTGAGCAATGAACGAGACAAGGTTGGAAATAAAATCTTAGGTTAGTACCCTCACGGAATGGTCCGTTCGCATTTTATTTACAATCGACCATGTGGCATAGGGTATATATGTTTGGTTAGTTTTATATGCTTATGGCCGATGTGTTACTACTACCATCCTTTGAGTTACCAATATTATTACTTTTCTTATACATCAGTCAGTAAATAAAATAACAAGGAAAGCTTTTAATGTTGAACTAAGTATCAAATACATACAGAGAAAAGATGAACGACAAATTTACTTTTAACTGAGGATTGTACAGGGTATTGGATTAATGCTTAGTTCGGTGATTTAAGCTCTGTGAAAATCTTCTAAATTAAATGTAAATGTGTCACTAAAAGCGACTTGAACCAATATAAAATGTGTATCATTCCATAATGGCTGTTATAATAGACAAGATTCAAGGATTAGCTGTGTGTTAAGAACAGGTTCGTGTGAATAACATTATATACTGATGTGACAACTATCAGGGAAAATCAACTCCCTTGTGACAGTCTTGGCAAGCAGGCTTCGTGTACAAACTTCTAATAAATTGTACAGTGCACAGAGGCAAAGAAAGTCATGTCCAACAAAGCAACCATAAATGTGTTCAGGTTAAGTGACGAAATACCAGAATTAGTAACACTCATGGAGGAAATAAATACGGAAATACTAGGCATAGCAGACATCAGAAAAAAGGAAACAACATCAAACAAGTATTAAATAACTATATAGTATGAAGCGGGGTGAACCCACAAAAGAAAACAAAACACGCAGTACGGTTCCTTTTATATCAGAACAAAGCCCGGTTCAAAACCAATGTGGAATTCAATTATGGTTTAGATCAGCACATCATTAAAACATCCAAATTAAGAAAACAAACATAAAATAAATCAAAGAGTTCAAGTACCTAGGAAGTATCTTTACAAAAGACGGACGGCTCGATATGGAGATAGAAACTTGATTTCAAAAGGCAAAATGTTATAACATACCAACTGTCACAATTGCTATTGCACCCAAAAATCAATATGGAAGTAAAGAAATAAATGATTATTTATTTCTTATAAATTATTTAATTATTTATTATAAATGAAAGAGCATCTTTATACCAAGACTATGCTACCAATGCAAGACTTGGCAACTGACGTCTACAAATAAGAGAAATATCGAAACATTGCGAAATGAAATGTCTAAGGAAGAATATTGGAGTCACTAGACTCGACAAAATATGCAGTGAAGACATCGGAAATAGGTATCACATCATGCATCGAATATATAGAGAAACAACAGATACAATCGTGTGAACATCTTATGTGGATGAACGATAAACTTCCTATAAGAACTTATAACAAGATGGAATCAGGATACAGAGCCAAGAGCAGACCTAGGAAAAGATGGATAGACATCAATTGCCTGTGGTGGGACGTGAATCTGTTGCCGTGAATGTATATCTTCATTATCACCGCTTCATTATCTCGCAGCCAGGGTCAAACAAATGAACAAATTTCTTATACCTTTCATTTAACGCAATCGCAACACTGTCGCAGCACAGTGGTTCAATACGCTATGACTCAGATAGTCGATAACTAAGAACGTGACAAGGATGGCCAGGGTCGAAGTCCCCAATTATAAAAAAGGTGTTGTTAACGGTTAAATACTAATAAAGTTCTTTGGAGCAGGTAACACACTTTGAAACTCAGCGTTTTCTAAGGAAAATAATAAGGTGGCAACCATGTCCCAAATGTCCAACACAAAATCATTTAAAGTGTAGTTTGTGGTTTAGAAGACACAAAAAATGTAAAAATATTTCGCTTATAAAATTCATCTTGCACATCCCTCTTTCTAGGTATGAGTTCTATTTCATGCATCACACACATCAACCTAGGGCAAGAATCCTGGGTATGGAATAAAGCGTTGAGTATCACGTACCCACTGCATACAGAAAAGCGTTGAACATATGCGAGTAAGCACATTTGTTCAAATTATCAAGCCGTCAAGTTTTGAAATTCAGACTCTGGACAAGTTGGCAGCATTTGTGTGGAACAAGTTTCTCGCTTGTTGTCACGGTTTGTTCCAGCTGTGCTTCTTCCCACAATGGGAAGAAAGGAGCAATTTAATCATATTCTAGAAATATCAATAATACCAGCATCAATCCTTAAACTCAAGTAATGTCCATTCTGTTATACTATACAATTATGGTCGATGTTAAAATAAAGGAAATACCCACAATGTGATTAACAATAGCAAATGTTCTCACTAAATGAAAATATCTATGTTTGTATCGTCTTTACACTCTATGAGCTAGAACAAATCACTTATAAAATAATTTTCAGAACATAACTGACAATTACCTAAAATAATACCACATAAGAACACTTTCACATTTGTCTGTGAAAGACAAGGACAGAAAGTACCCTACAAGTGATGGATAATAAATTAGTTCTGAAAGAAAGAGCATCTGAAAAGAGATACGCAAAAAGCACTTAAAATGATTTGAGTTCGGTTAGTACGATCCACAATGAACTAATTTGCACATTGTTTATAGAGTGGAAACCTTATTAGGAACTGTAAACTGTAGTCTTTTTTCTAGGAGCTAATTTAGAAACACCACCACTGTTTTTTCCATTATGAAAATAATCTATGCTTAGAACTACGCTGCTAGGTTTAGGTTTGAGCTTCGCTTAAAAATGCAGTCTTTTAGAAATTCAGTAGCGCTTGATAATTTTCATAACTGTGTAAATTAACAAAAACGTATAAATGTAAAGAAGCATTTCAGCAGTGAAGAGAATAGAGGCGGTGAACCTGACACACATTTCTTCTTGTCCCCATAGATTTCTAATATCAGTAATTGATTATCAACTAGTCATTCTAACTCTATACAATGTTTCAATAAGAGCCGCGGTAGTGTTAAGTCATTTGCCCGCTGACAAGCAAATCAAACGTTTCGAGTCCACTCGTTATTCCTTGTGGAAAATAAAAAATGCATTACACGAAGCTAGCTACCAGGAAGTAGATTACCGGGGCTTATGTATGAGAAGATCGAGGAATGGCTCCATCACTAATGGGCAAGCGAGGAATGGCGCCATCACTAATGGGCAAGTATGATAGGCGACACTAGTCCGGCAGTTTCTCGTCAACCACTGACTAGGTAGCTGAAGACTTCGTGGAAAACCGTGTGCTATAAAGATAGTTTATAACTTAGCTTTTCTTAATGTTAATTAGTTAGTTAGTTTTTTGTCGGATCATCTTCGGACACGTCCATAAGTACTCCGATCTCCATTTCAGTGTCCCTACCACAACACAATGATCGACAGTTCCAATAATCCGTTTGGTTAACAACATTCGTCTAAGCTCACAGTAGCGCTCATTTCTGCAAGATGATATCCATAAGTTACCTTAACAATATTTTGCAAATTTTACCACTATTCCTTGTCAACAACTGTCAAATATTAAGGGACATCCTTGGCATAAGGGACATTTTGTCTAAAACACTCCCCCCCCCCCCCCACCAATCCGAATGTTCACTTTATATATTTTTTGTTTTCGAATTCGAACAGTTAAGTGCTGGATAGCAACAGTAAAGGTGGCATCAAAGGCAAGGAAATATCGTAGAAATCGTAGATATCGTATAAGAAATATCGTAAAGGTGACATCAAATTTTGTCTTACACTACTCCCCCCTTCCTAAAAACTGTCACATTTTTTTAGTTACTCTCGCTTATAACTCTTGACGTAATTTATGCCCCCCTCCTTTTTACGTTGCATTTCAAGCCCAGTTGCCTTATTCTGGACATGGATAAAAGAATCATCACCGGCATCAATTTCATTTGTTCGTGTTGTTTCTCCTAAGGAGGTCACAAAATCAGCATAATCTATTGTTTTACCTCCAGACACAGTAGCAGAGCAAGCAAGCCGATCTGATCTTTCATATCATTGAACACCAACGTGACCGGCAACGAAAGTAAACTTGACGCATTCCAACTTCGACTTCCCCGTTGCATCAAGCTAATGTTCACGAACACAAGCTATTTTTGTTTCCTGACGAATCTCATATCAATCAATAAACCCGTAACCCTTCAGGGTCGTAGGGGTACCACATTGGATGCCTCAGCACACAGAAGCCACCAGTGAATTCTATCCTCAGCGATGCGGGTGAGTGTGGAAATATCTTGCCCTGTCCATTCCTTGATGTTGTCTGTCCATGCCTTTATTTCCCTCCTCTGCTTCTTCCACCCTCCCAAGTTCCCTGAAGAATCTCATATAGTCACCGAGGAAGGTGATATGTGTTGCTCTCTGCGTATTCACACAGTTCAAGGTCTTAGTCACCACCATTATCTCCATAGTCATGCATGTTTGTCGTCACATCAAAAACCCCCCTATCCCTCAATGTCTTGCATACACACTGTTTTCTTAAGGCCCAATCACTGCGCTCATGTTTAACAACTAAACCAGCTGTGTATATAATAATAATAACCCACTCCCTGTAGTCTAGCTAATCAATGTTTGCATCAATGTCTCCTACAGTGCAGCTATATGATACCACTCTTTACATTTTGTCACAATATGTACATATTTTACGCGTGACAAAGAACTCTTAGAGGGATATATTACAGTAGTTTACAACGAAGGAAAGAGATATAGGATGTAAATTACAACTAAAGAAAGAGATATAGGATGTAAATTACAACTAAAGAAAGAGATATAGGATGTCAATTACAATTAAAGAAAGAGATATAGGTTGTCAATTACAACTAAAGAAAGAGATATAGGATGTCAATTACAACTAAAGAAAGAGATATAGGATGTAAATTACAACTAAAGAAAGAGATATAGGATGTAAATTACAACTAAAGAAAGAGATATAGGATGTAAATTACAACTAAAGAAAGAGATATAGGATGTAAATTACAACTAAAGAAAGAGATATAGGATGTAAATTACAACTAAAGAAACAGATATAGGATGTAAATTACAACTAAAGAAAGAGAGATAGGATGTAAATTACAACTAAAGAAAGAGATATAGAATGTAAATGAATGATTACAGTCAGTCTTTAATTCTAAGATTGCATCTAATTTGGAATAATGAATGAAGAACAATTTATTTGTGCGAACATGCTGCACATAATGCTAGTGTGACATTTTCAGGCCGTAGAAAAGTTGACGATTTTAAATTAAAAACAAACTATCTGAGTGAGATTGATGTTTGACAAATGAAGCGTGAATTTGATTCTGAGAGCAACAAAATCGATACGTTAAGCAAGAAATATCGTGGTCTGGTTGTTATCTGCAGATTCAAAAAACCTAAAATAAACATACAACCAAGATAAATCATGTAACTGAAGTCAAACAGTGGAAGAAAGTAATGTTAGAAATTAAAGGAAGATGGAAAAGAAGTTCGGGGAACTGTTTTTTTTAAATAATATCTAAGACTGGAAATGAAGAAACGTCCCTTAAAAAATGAAATGATTTGAAATATGGAATACTAATACTGAAAAACTTTAATGACACGAAGCTCGTCATGTAATGTGTAGTAAGCTATACTTGTGTGATAAGACGTACATAAAGCAATATGTGAGAAAGAGAGAGATGTAACAACAACAACAGCAGAATCAGTTGCAGCACCAGAACCATCAGCACCAGTATCAGCAGTAGCAACAACAGTTACAGTTCGAGCAAAAGCTGCATCATTAGAAGCAGCAGCGGCAGTAACAATAACAGTTCCAGCATCAGGTGCTACAGCAGCAACAGCTGCAGCATTAGAAGCAGCAGCGGCAATAACAATAACAGTTCGAGCATCAGGTGCTGCAGCAGCAACAGCTGCAACACTAGAAGCAGTAGCGGCAATAAGAATAACAGACATTTCAGCACCAGAAGCAGCAGCACCAGTATCAGCAGCAGCAACAGTAGCGGCAGAAAAATAATAACAGCAACAGCAGTAGCATTAATAACTTCAGCAACACTATCAATATCAATAAAAACAGCATCATCATCAACAACAGATAAAAAACTACAGCAGCAACACAATCGACAACAACAGCAAAACAGCAGCAATGGAGCAGCGGCGGTCACACTAAAACAACAACAGAGACAATAAGACAGCAGTTACATCATTAAATAATAATTATGATTTATCAAGATACATATTCTTACATATTCAGATACATTGTCTTCATTGTGGATACTCAGAACACCTCTCTGTCCCAGGCAAGCAGGACTGCAATGTCCAGTGACATGTGCATACATTCTTCGATGTCGCTGTCCATCGTCTTCTTGGTCTTCCTCTTTTTCTCTCACCTGGCACTCTGCCTTCCAGAATCAGCCTCTCAATGCTATCAACCCTCTTTAAATCTCCAAAAATTCACGAGACTAACGGGATATAATCTCATAAATTTTTAAAATTGTCCTCTGGCTTCCTACTTAAATTTACTTAAATCTCCAAAATACATTAGCCTCCTTCTTATGATGGTATTTAGAATCCAGTCTTCATTTAGTTTCAGTAATTTCAAAACTTCAATGTTCTTCTTTTTCTCTGTCCATGATATTCGTCAAAACAGCAAATTCTAATGAAGCAAATGAACTGCTTTTTGCAGATGACCAGGTTTTATTCCACAACAGCATTAAAAACCGGCATGACCACCTAAACACAATAGACACAGCAAGCAAGCAATTTGGAATGAAAATCAACATAGATAAAACAGAAGTAATGAATATTGCAAGAGAAAAGGAGAACATCAACATACAGATAAATAATAAACAACTAAAACAAGTAGATGAATTCAAATATCTGGGCAGCACATTGAGATATGACAACAAACAAGAAGCAGAAATAAACGCAAGATGTAATAAGGCCTGTCAGATCATTGGTCAATTAACACCTTTACTAAGAAACAAAGATATTACACTAGAAACAAAGAAAGCGCTTTTCAACACCATTTTCTTACCAACATTGTGTTATCAGTGTCAAACTTGGACATTAGATTCTCGAACAATACATACGATTAACACCACTGAAATGAAATGTGTGAGACGTATGATTGGAGTTAGCTTGAGAGACAAAATCAGGAATGAAGCAATAAGGAAACAATTAGGGATCAAACCAACTATAGAATACATACAGAAACAACAAGTTAAATGGTACGGCCACATAACCAGACAGAAAGAGCAAAGTATTATCCAAAAAACACTTAACAAACGATACGAAAACAGGAGACCTATTGGACGCCCTGTAAAAGGTGGATAGATAGTGTATTAGAGACACTCGGAAATATAACAGCAGAGGAGGCAAATAGAAGGGCAAAAGACCGTACACTCACTCTCCCCTCAACACCGAAAGGTACATGAGGACAGAAAGAAGAAGAAGAAGATTATATTCGTAGGATCTTTCATTCTACGTAGCGCTTCATTTGAAATCAATTTTTTATGTGGATATTGTCTAGTTTGAAGTCCAAGTCTCGCATTGCTACTGGAAAACACATGATCTTAGAAGGTTTCTAAAATAATGATCCTATAATACTTTAGTGTTATTATTACTACTTTGCCACAGCTTTCATATTTGTGTTAATTTGAGCATCGCAATTGCGAGTCTTCTTCTAATCTCATCTGAACAATCTCCGGAACTGTTTATATTCGCTCCAAGATATTCGAATTTATTTACACATTCTAAATCTATATAGTCTATATTTCTCTTTTCGTTGGCCGCAGTGATGCATTCTGTCTCACCATCAGCACATGACAGCGAAGATATTAGTTTATCAACCAGAACCAGTAATCACAGCAAAGGGACAAAAACTCAATACTGCCAATACGTTTGTATATCTCGGCAGCACCCTATCGCAAACTGCGACAATTGACGAGGATGTTGCCCTATGTATTGCTAGCACCAGTGCATCATTCAGGAGCTTTCGTGACGACGTCTGGATCAGGCGTGGTCTCAGTTTGACAACTAAGTTGGACGTCTACTGCGCAGTGGTTCTACCAAGAGTGCTTTATGTTGTGTCATCCCGGTCTGCATACGACAGACACGATCGATAGCTCAACTCTTTCCACATTCAGTGCTTAAGAAATATCATGGGAGTACGTTGACAGAATCGAGTACCAGAAACGGAAATCCTTCAAATGTCCCTATGTAATGTATCCATGTCCTGCTGACTAGATTAAAACTCCGCTGGACTGGCCACATCGTCCGTATGCCAGACAAGCGCCTTCTAAAAAGATTATTCTATGGGTAACTGTGCGATGGTAAACGTTAAAGTGCAGGGCAGAAAAAAGCGCTTCAAGGATCACCTAAAAAATTCTCAAGCACAGCAGCATCAATCATAGCCCCTGGGAAACTACATCCCTCGATCGCTCAGCTTGGAACACCCAGATCACTGCTGGTATCACTAAATTGGAAAAATAAAAAAACATTTCGTGAAATTTACAAGCGACGTAAGTGGAAAGACAAATCCGAAAACTCTCCTACTCGGGACTTACTGCACTCCTGCATGCACTACAATATAACTTTCCCGGCACGAATCTGACTCATCGGACATCTGCAAACTCACAAACCCAAACCAAATTAGACAATCACAAATATATTTTTTCTGCTTGTTCATCAAATTGTATTGTTTTTGATGCAGTGTTAATCTTCGCTTGCGAAGGAGAAACATTATATTGTCTATGTTGATTATTGGTTTGATTTTTGTTGTGTCTATTGTCATAATATTTTTGTTTTCTGTGCGTTTAGATTTAGATTTTGGATCTCGTTGTATTTCTTTGTTGTTTGTGTTTAGCTGTTTCAGTTAATCAGGATATGTAGTAAAGAGGACTGTGACATCTGCATATCTTATTTCTGGAATCTTGTACCCACCGATATTTAATGGATGAAATTCATTTTCCTTTAGTTCTTCTCTTAAATTTCTAATTATATTCTCTGGATAGATGTTAAAAACATAACGGGATAGAGTGCACCACTGTCTCACTTCACTTTGAACAGCGAACCATTCAGATGTTTCTCCCTCCACTGTCACTGCTGCTTGTTGTTCGTGATATAGTGTTTCAATAAGATGTATCAGATTTTTCGGGAAGCCCATGTCTCCCATGATGGACCTTATTTGGGGATGTTTAACACAATCAAAAGTTGTGGTTTAGTCTGTGAAACACATATATAGATCTAATCTGTATTCTCTACATTTGTCAATTATGTTCCTCATATTGAATATGTGGTCTCTTGTTTCTCTTCCTGCTCGAAAATTGGATTGAACTTCATGGATTTCTGTTTCTAATTTGTGTTTGCATTATTTTCATTATGACCTGTAGTAGTATTTTACTGGGTTGACTAATTAGCGCTACTGTTCTATACTTGGTACATAGTTGTAAGATTGATTTCTTAATGATAATAGTGATAATAATAATTAAGATTCAGAACCCGTTAGGTTGTATCGGTTTTCCATTGAAAACAATAAACATGATAACTTCCACGCGTATTTCCTCGATCTTTATTCTTGATTAGAAACTGGCCTCACGGCACGTGGGGCATTCCCATAAGTGCTTCGCCCTCTGTTTTAGCAGCCATTCGACTCGGTGTTTCGAGGTTAATGTTGCCGAAATAGGCGTCGATATCAGGGCACAACTCTGGCCCTTGCGACAGGTTTCTTTGTTGTTCCGCCCACCCACGCCGAGCCCGTAACTAGTTCAAGCACAACGTCGGCCTGTCGGAACAACATGGTAACTGTTATCGAAGGTTACGACTACGGGATGGTATAGATGACATGCCATGCAGCTTCTATAAGAAGATAACCTCAATATAAAGGCATGTCATCTACTAAGGTTTTCTGTTGCATGGTTGGTTTGTCTAGTGAGCCATTGGTGAGACCCACAGACGCAACCACATGCGCATGTCCTCAATCATTTTGTTCATTCTTTTCAGTATAATATTCATATTTGCCAAAGCTGCCTTTCGCAGATATCGATAATATGTACTCACTGCAGCCAAACTGAAATCCAATATGCAAAACTTAGAATATGGTAATGATGTTTTGCTAATCACCGTAAACACACACTATACCACACAAATCGGTGTTTTGACGAAAAAGACTCTATTAAGAACACAATCTCAACATACTATAACAAGAAAGAACAGAACTATCTATTGATGTTCCCTTCCACATGCAAAGCTAAATATAACTATATCACGGAAAAGTACAAACTAAAAGGTATGTGTTGAAACTAAAGAAAATAGACAAAACACGCCGAGATATAGATGACACAAAACAAACATAAAAATGACGGAACAACAGGATCATCCGTAGAAAGAACTGACAGGTATTGATACTAAATGGCTCAGTCGTACCGAATTAATATATATATATATATATATGTGTGTTTTTTATCATGTGCGTGTTGGTTTCGGACATCTGAGAAGCACAACATAATGGCTGTCATATACCACGTGACACGACACTTGTGCCGATTTGTGTGTGTTATTAAGTGTGTTTAAAGTGATTAATAAAAGACTCCATTATCCTGATCCATGTTTCATTCTAGCATATAACTAACCCCAATGTATAATTTAATAATGTGGCCCATATCCCGCCACTGTCGTAAGGGTGCATATTGGAGACTCTCTACTGCCAAATACTACATGTTTCCCTTGAGTTCCAGGGGGGAAAGATATAGCAGCTGCGATATTGGAGACATCAGCACAAAATGACATTCATACACTTCTGTCCTCAGCCATTCGAGGAGTGTAGAAAAATCTTGCCCATACCATCCTTTGATGATATCAATCATAGATTTTCTGTGTACGCTTCTTCTTCTCCAAACGTCCACTGTTCCTTGCAATATGGTCTTATAGATTGAGTCGTGTCTCGTTACATATCTAAACCAAACAAGTTTATGCCGTTTCACCACTGCCAAAAGTGGTTCTTGATAACCTGTAAGTATATTTGTTTTCGTAGGAATATATTAGCAATATATATGTTCTATATAGCTAATTCTTAGTAAACATCTTTTAAAACTTATTTTCAAGGCCTGAATCCTTCATTCTGAGTCTGCATTGAGTGCGCAGCTTTCATACACATAAAAGCATACTTAGCACTGGTGTTCTGAATAGATTTATCTTAACTATAATACTGATCATAATTTTCTAAATCATGTTCAACCTTGTCATCACAAATCAAGTCTTAACTTAATCTCATTTCTCGAGTATCCATCCTCACACATTTTGAGCTCGATTTATTTGAATATGATTCTACAAATTTGTAACCGTTGCCTAGTATTTGTTGGATCTCGCATTGGCATAATACTATTAGTCATGATTATATGTAAGATGAAGACCGAGATTAAGGTGTATTTAACAAGTTACATACGTCCTGAGACGTCACAATAATATTGCATATCAAGCGATCAAACGTACCCTAACCAGAAACCTGATCTTTACCAGACAGATTAGACAGACAAACAGATTAGATAGACAGACACAGATAGATTAGACAGACAGATAGATTAGACAGACAGACAGATAGACAGACAGATTAGATAGACAAACAGACAGACAGATAGACAGACAGACAAAGAAAGACAGACAGATAGACAGACGGATAGGTAGATAAATGATTATATTTCGCGTCTACGCAATGTCCATACCTTATTTTCTATTATTATTATTTTCCAGCTTTTAAGCTGATTTCCTTGTGTTCAAATTCAGAGCAGTCAGAGAGATTGACATCAGCAGTATTTTTATGTTACAAAGTTGTCTACAATCAGTAGTAGATCAAGTTAAGATGCAAGTATTGCATAGAAATAGGACAGACGTAATGACGGGAATGGTAGCCTATAAAAAAAGTGCGTTCATAAATAGTTGTCCACCGATATTTACAATTTTCTCTGTAATTACTGAGCCAATATTTACTGACTTCATGTTTTGCATGAAAGCATTATTTCATAACCACGTTACAGATGTATGATTATTTAATATCTATATTGAGCGGATTTATCGCAGCAGTCGCTACGAATGTCGTTTTTTAGGTAGTAACGATTTTATTGTATGCGGAAAATAAATTTTACAGTAATTGCCTGTATAGGCGTATCGTACATCTTTCATAGCGTCGGTAAAAATGAGATATTTCGAGAATAATATTTTTCTTTCGTTGCAATGAGAATATATGCAACGAGATATATAGTTAATAGTGAAACGTTTATGAAATTGTATTATTATTTACGAACTAGTGAATTTAAAATAAACGACAATGAACACTTTACTTACCGTCATCATCATCATATTTGTCCTAGTATGATCTATCTCAGTACTAATGTTGTTTTTTCCGAAATCTTCGACGAATCATTTTCTTAGTGCATTCTACATTTCAGAGAAAATTATACTTTTCAAGAATTTAATATTATCAGTCTAGATCTTTCGTGTTTCACCTCTTATCAGAAACCTTTTAGTTTGATTTATCTCAGATTGACTGCGTTGTTTTAATTTGTGCTCTGTTACAATGATGTTATCAATATTCAATTTCTTCTTGTTTATACCTATTATTCGTTTATAATCATTGTTATTGCTATCTATATCTTTATCTATATGTTATGGCCCTTGTTTCACTTTCGTTGTTACAAGTAGAAGTGTTCTTTGCAGAATTCCTTCTTATGTGCTGCTTGTGAGCTTTCATATCTGTGATTTTTTTGTTGCATGGTCTGCCTCCGATTTCATATGTCTTTCCTCTTTTTTTTTTTAAATTTGATTTTACAGCTACTTTTACTGTTTTATTATCGTTGTCTTCACACGTTTGGTATGGCTCTTGAGTATATTATATTACGTCTGTTCTGTTAGTTCTTCTTGTTAATATAATATTATCGGGCTTCTGCAGTTTAAATAGTTATACTTGTACCAGGAATAAACTTGGTTATCTATGTGCTTGACGAATGTGTTTAAGTAAATTTTTCTGAATACACATTTCAATTATTCTGTAGTTGTTGCATGTTTTCTTGTTTACTTCATATCCGAGCTATCCAAATCATCCTTATATTCCATTTCTTTCTGGTTTCAATTATGCGTATAAATTGTGTAATACGAATAATTATTCTTCTGTGTTGTTGTTTATAATATCATTTGTTTTATCAAAAATTTCTCCACTTCTTGTTTTCATTTAGAATCCGATGAATAGTAAAGATCGATAATGGTAATGGGTTGAATGAAGCGTAAACCATCTTTCTGCCAATATTCTTCTTCTACTTTCAATATATGGTCCTCACATTTAGTCCAGAATTCTTTGTTAATGTCGGAAAGCATAGAATATGCCATTTTCTGAACATCATTAAGTTTGAAGGTTTTATGTTCCATTGCCGCGGCTCCTTTAATTTTAGCCCAAACAAATTCTATTGGATTTAAATGTGAATGATACGGTGGTAGGAATGATACATACATCTATGTCCATGCTCCTCTATAATTTTATTGATGTGGAAAGTCTTCGCTCTGTGTGCATTATTTACCAACATCAGCAACTCAGGTTTTAAGTGCAGTTCAGTAAATGAAATATTTTATTTTCCAAGCCATATTTTAATGTCTTCCTTAGTAGACGAGGTTGTAAGGATCTTATCTTCACATGCAACAACATTGTGGTAGGAAGCGTTGTCCATAACCAGACAGAAGGGTCTAACTAATGATGAAATTACAGTCTTCTCTATTCACTCTCTAAATATATGACCATTCATCTCAGCATGGTAGTCGATTATCTGTAGATTTGGAAATGAAAATTAGTTCACCATTCTTCAAAAGAACATTTTGTCTGCTACCTGTATGTGCCATTATTAATCTTTGACATTTACTGCTTGGTACATATCTCTTAATAGCTCCATCTACATATTGTCATTCCTTTTCATTAATATGGTGAGCGTTTATCCACGTTTCATCTATATATACAATATCATAAGTTTCTGTACGTATCTCCCTAATTTGTCTCGGATTTTTACTTCTGATAGTTACTAAATGAGGTTTCTCACAAATGACGCTTCAACCACATGTATATTTACGAAGTGTAAATCCTGAAAACCTTACAGATCTCCATAATATAGTTTTAGAAATGTGAATGACGTTCTTTTCTAGATATGTTTTCAATGTCTTTATTGTCATTGCCTCTTTGTAATCCAAAAGTCTATAATTGCTCTCTTAATAATATCTTCATCGAAACTATCTACAACATTTCTTCTTCCTCTTGTTTCTTTTGGTTTTTAAAAAAAAATGATGGTTATCTTCTCATAACCACCTTGATAGTATTTTGCAGTTTATACCCATAGCGTGATGTGTTCTTTTTGAGGGCTTAGAAATACTATGAAATAGAGTACCACGTCGCGCTTCTTGTGAAAAAAATATTTGTACAATCTAATAGCTATACTTTTTAATGAAACGAATTTAACTTTCAAAGACATGGTTATATTATAGTTGTAAATGCTGCTTTATAATACGCTGTAATAATTTACACAAACATGATATGTTGAATACATCACAATAAAAACACATCGAACATTAGATAACACCTATGAGGAAACTGACGTTTAGCTATTATTTTAATATATTATCATCATCAGATGCCATGCCGGGTGGCGTAGGCGATCATGGCTCTCCACAGCTCTCTGTCCACAGTATTATGTATCAAAGTCGTTGTTGTTTCTTTGCCGTGTCAGGTTGTCAAACTGTCTAATATTTTCTCACGTTGTCGCCTTCTGTCTCTGGTGCCTTCAATCTTGCCTGTTGTGATTATGTTCTCTAAACCTACCTGTCTTATGAAGTGGCCAAAAAAAGAAGATTGCCTTTTTCTTATATTGTTGATTAAGGTCAATTTCGCATTTAACTCATTTAACACTCTACATTAGTTTTTCTGGCAGTCCATGGTATTCTCAGCATTCTTCTGTAGAACCACATCTCTGTTGCCTCCAATCTCCCACTTTCCAGTTTGTTTATTGTCCAAGACTCGCACACATATGTTAGTATAGGGGTTATATAGCACTGCAGAACTCTCTTTCTCACCTCTAATGACAAGGTCTTATTACACAGTATATTTTTCATTTTTCTGAATGTTGTTTTTGCCTGTCCTATTCTGCATCTTATTTCTGTTGAACTTCTTCCATCTGCTGTAATCATTGTACCTAGATATAGGAAGTGGTGGACCTGTTTTAATACTATATCATTCGCTATGATCTTGCAAGGTGTGTTATTTTCTTTCTTTGAAATAACCATTACTTCTGTTTTCTTGATATTTAGGAAGAGGCCTTTCTCTTTGCTTTCTGTGACTACTACTTTAATTAAGTTTTGAAGGTCTTCCTCACGTTTGCAATCAGAACAGTGTCATCCGCATATCTCAAATTATTTATGTTATGTCCTCCCACTGATAACTAATATATAACTATGAAAAAAATAAATCTTGTGCTACTTCTTAGTATTTCACGTGTTTCTTGCCGATATGAACTGACCGTGTAAAATAAAACAAAGAACATGGTAAATGGTACAGTACTCAATTTTTTGGGTAAATCAACAAACAAGAATTGCTACCTTAAAAATGAAATTCGTAGCGACTGCTGCGATAAATCTGTTCAATCTAGGTAATTTATTCATTTTCCTTTTGCGCTGAAGTTAGCGCATAGGGCAGAGGTCAGATCTCTCCAATTCTGTCTGTTCAAAGCTATTCTGTGCAGTTATTCAATAGTATATGGTTGTTTTACTTTCTCTAAGTATTGTTCTTCTGAGTGTTTCTTTTGGTCTACCTCTTGCTCATTTGCCTGTAGGTATCTATTCAAGAAATCTAGGTAATAATTAATCATAAATCTTTAACATGGTTATGAAATAATACACTCAAGCAAAATATGGAGTCGATACGCTCAGTAATTACGGAGATTATAGACAATATCGGTATACAACTATTGATGAACGCGCTATAGTTTATAGTGAGCGTACTTACTATCACCGGGTTACAGCGTGACATGCTCGAAACCACGCAGAGACAGCAACAAAATCCGGGTCATAATTTCTCGCCTGACACGACCGCCAACTCAGTCGACCGAAATGTTAATGCGTACCTAATGCATGCGTTGGGGAAGGTAAACACGGAAAGGAATGGGACTGGACACCCCAGTTGTTGCGGCATTGTACATGAAGAGTTATCTTCATCCTCGACGGCAGGTTGTCGCCATGAAACCTACCTACATTTAGTACATAAAGAGCTATTTCCTTATCCGACGGCAGGTTATTGCCATGAAACCTACCCACATTTAGTACATAAAGAGCTATTTTGCATATCCGACGGCAGGTTGTTCCATGTGATCTATCTTTACCTAGTAAATAACGGTAAGCTACCATATAACCTAGCTATACTCAGTACATGAAGAATTATCTTCATCCCCGAAGTATGGGACCCCAAACTTTACTTAGTACATGCACTGTATTTTCATCCACTACGGCAGGATGTACATATGTGACCTACCTTTACCTTCAAAACAGTGTTTCCCAACGTGGGGTCCATGCCCCACAAGGGGGCAATTTGCTTGTTCAGAAGAGCAATTCAAACAAGTTGTAATTATGCTTCATTTATGGAATAATTACATTTTTGAATATAAAAATATATGTACTTATTACATAGGGGGACATCATAGTACAAAAAAGGTTGGGAAACACTGCTTTATAGCATCCTTTTCATATGATTTCGTTGAATATATGGATGGTGACTATTAGGAAAATCAGACCTATTCGCTACTGGGAAATCTAGCTTTCTAATATATATATATATATGTGTGTGTGTGTGTGTGTGTGTGTGTGTATGTGTGTGTGTGGTGTGTGTGTGTGTGTGTGAGTCGCACGCTCGCTTGTGTTTGCATTCGAGTATAATATACATTTTGAAGTAAGTGAAAGAGATAATGAATATATATGTTTATATCCAGATTGATTTTCATGGAGAAATATTGATTCACGCCACGCATCGTTGCTCATGTCCAATGGTTATTTATGTTAAGCATAACATGAGACAAAAGCAAAAATTTATCAAGCTATATCACTGATGTTTAGAAGATTTATATTTATGACAGGTACATACAGAACATTTATTTCCGCAAACGGACAGCCGTGTCAAACGTGAAATTGAACCAGTAATATGTCTTGTCAACCAGTTTAAATCCTTTTGGAAAACATGACAGCGGGTGTCAGTCGTCCCATATTTCTTTCTTAGTCTGTCGTCTTGATCTTGGAATTTGTAAAGCCACAACTTTGTGTTACGTTTATTTTGTTTCTCACAAGGTGTTTCTCGGCATTCCTGGTTACGATAGTATTTGATTTCTATATTTATTGCAGCTTTGGATTACCGCAACGGTTTTAACTGTTATGGTTTCGCTATTACAATGTGAACGTGCACAGTATCATTCCTTACTCGTCCTTGTGTAATGTTATGTTCCTAATGAAGGCCATTTCATCAAGACGTCGATGTTCGTGTGATCATGTGTGTTTCTAGTGATTAGCAAACATTCATTACCTTTTCCCAAGTTTCCTTCCTCTGTTTTATATTAATTATAATACACACGTAATGGATGTCGGATGTGAAGTTCCGTTAGACAGCAAAGAATATAGTAACATTCATTAATATATTTATATTGATCACTGCGTGCTGTTTACATCCGCAGATAATTCCTAAGACAAACTCAAGCGTTGCATATAGTTTTTCTTTGGTTCCATACCTCTGTGGCTGCAAGTCTGAACCGTTCCATACCATTTTTTCAATTCTTCACACTGGGGGCAGTTCTTCAAGATATTCTCAGACGTGTCTCTAGTAAATTACAGTCCTGTGCACTCATAAGGAATCATCATTCGAACGTGACTTTAGTCTTCTATCTAGGAGGTTCAGTAATATGTGTTTCATCTTCGAGGTTCAGTAATATGTGTTTCATCTTCGAGGTTCAGTAATATGTGTTTCATCTTCGAGGTTCAGTAATATGTGTTTTATGTTCGAGGTTCAGTAATATGTGTTTCATCTTCGAGGTTCAGTAATATGTGTTTTATCTTCGAGGTGCACTAATATATGTCATCTTCGAGGTGCACTAATATATGTCATCTTCGAGGTGCACTAATATATGTCATCTTCGATGTGCACTAATATATGTCGTCTTCGAGGTGCACTAATATATGTCATCTTCGATGTGCACTAATATATGTCGTCTTCGAGGTGCACTAATATATGTCGTCTTCGAGGTGCACTGATATATGTCGTCTTCGAGGTGCACTGATATATGTCGTCTTCGAGGTGCACTAATATGTTTCATCTTCGAGGTGCACTAATGAGCTGCACTAATATGTTACATCTTCGAGGTGCACTAATATATGTCATCTTCGAAAAGCGCTGATATTATTCGTCTTCCAGGTGCACTAATATGTTTCATCTTCGAGGTGCACTAATATGTTTCATCTTCGAGGTGCACTAATATGTTTCAACTTCGAGGTGCACTATATGTTTCATCTTCGAGGTTCATAATATGATTCATCAAGGGGTGCACTAATATATGTCATCTTAGAGAAACGCTAATATTATTCGTCTTCGAGGTGCACTAATATGTTTCATAATCGAGGTGCATTAATATGTTTCACCTTCGAGGTGCACTAATATGTTTCATCTTTGAGGTGCACTAATATATGTCATCTTCGAGGTGAACTAATATGTTTCATCTTCGATGTGAACTAATATGTTACATCTTCGAGGTGCACTATGTTTCATCATCGAGGTGCACTAATATGTTTCATCTTCGAGGTGAACTAATATGTTACAATTTCGAGTTGCACTAATATGTTTCATCTTCGAGGTGCAGTAAAATGTTTTCATCTTCGAGGTGAACTAATATGTTTCATCTTCGAGGTGCATTAATAATGTTTCATCTTCGAGGTGCATAAAATGTTTCACCACAGTAATTTCACCACAATTCCCCTATACGAGAGTATAATAAAATTTGCAAACAACTTTGGTTGCAACGCCGAGTATGTATTTCTGTCTATTTACAAAACTATATCTTAGCATTAAAAAAACCAACTGTCTGTATGAATTCTAACGATCACAGAATATAGAAGTGTTTACTTCTTCCCGTCAGACGCTAGTTATTCAACATTTGTCTTCATGTCGGATATCGTGTTAATAATTTCCTTGTTATGCAAACTTTCTGTCGCCCTCACAAGAAGATGAAACGATAGTGTATCATAATAGCAGCAGCGGAATGTCTCTGATCTCTTGTAAATCTATACAATTTATGGTAGAGATGTCTTCGCTAAAGATGACGGTGAAATTTAAATGTTTTATTCACTCTTTCCTTGAGAAATTGTGTTCCTACTTTGGAGAGAATTATCTTTCTTAGAATTTTAAACCACTAAATATCAACAAGTTCAGAACTCGACAACGTTTTGTATTTTTCAATAAAAGAAAAAAACATATAGGCCTATATCCAGTGAAAATACAATAATTGCATTACCAGAAAAATTGTTATTACAACATAATATTATATGATTAGTTATGTAGTGGACACATTAAAAGTTATTATAAGATACATTACTCAGTAAAATATTTATTCATAGCTAAATTATGATAGATAGTAATATTAGAAGCTATAGAACTGTATCCATGCTTATATATTGTCTCTAGAAAGTAAACTGAAACTAATTATATTGCCTAGAAAACCTGAATTAGATACGCTACCAATTTTGTTTAGAAGGTAATCCAATGCAGATGTTATAAATTGATGTAAAAAAATACGCAAAATCTGACATATAATGTGCACATTGAAAGTCAATGAGGAAAAATATTCCTTTATTACAAGTATCTACTAATATTTCACAAAATAATCATAATATGTACATACCTCTATCTACATGATTACACATTGGTATAGACAAAAATATAAAATATAATAAATATTGAATTCTGCAGTATCAAATGTTTCAAAAAGATAATTTTTAGTTAAACAATATTTTTAAATTTTGCATCACCAGAAGGACCAAGTTCTCATAGCCTTCTATATGAAAAATGTATATGTAAAAATTATAGGAAACTATATATCGCGTCAAACAAGCTGATACAAATTAAAAACATATGGCCGAGCTGCCGCAAAACAACAAAACTGATATTCCTAAAAGCTTGCATATTCCCAGTGGCAATATATGGGTGTTAATCCTGGACAATCACTAAAAAGGTGGAAGAATAAAATAGCAGCATTTGAAACAAAATGTTAAAGAAAAATCAACGGAATACTGTGGACCACAAAGATCACCAATGTAGTCATGCTGAGACAAATTAATATAAAAGAAAGCTTAACAGCATGATTTTTTGTAAATAGAAAACTACACTATTTTGGCCATATCAAACGTCATGACAGCTTAGGGAAGACCATAATGGAAGGGACAATGTCAGGTAGACGAACAGACCAAGAAGAAGATGGATGCACGTCATCAAAGACCACCTGAACATGACAACAGAAGCATGAATACCGGTTCAAGATCGACAAAAGTTTCTAAAGGCTGTGATTACTGCTACATCCTGTTCAAGATATGATACATGGTGATAATAGGAAAGTCTATGACGTATGATTACTGGGTTTTCCATAAATACACACCAGAACAATAAACGAGCTTTATGGAATTAAAAAAAAAACAGAACATGATGGTCAATTTCGGAGATTCAAACACGAAAAAGCTAAAAATAAAGTAATTACATAATTTTAGGAGAGGAACACCCGTATCAAATTGTACACCGTATTGCCCTCGCAGCGGGCGCTTTCAATAAACTACGTAACATCTGGACGTCAAACACACTAAGAAACACCACATAACTCAGGTTGTTTAACTCCAACATCATCCCTATTCTACCATATGGATGCGAAAGTTGGAAAGCCACAAAAGCCACATATAAGAGACTAGACTCCTTTGAAAACAAATGCCTATGTACCATTCTTAATGTTAAGTGGAGTGACTTTAAATCTAACACTACTATACGAGAGGAAAGGAAACAAACCTATATATCTTCCTTCATTAGACAAAGGCGCTGGACTTAATCGGCCATGTTCTCAGAATGAACATCCTAAGAATTCCCCAGCAGTCACTATATTGGGTGCCACCCGGAGTAAGAAGAGGGAGACCTAGAGAAACTCTACGAAGAACCATTAATAGAGAAGGCATGTCAATGAACCTAAACAACACGCAAGAATTGAAAGACCTGGCAATACAAAGACAGAAATGAAAAGCTATTGTTTCTGCCCTATGCGCCGCGTATGGCCCTGGAGGAACATAACATAACATAACAACACCCGTATCGTTCCTCTGTCGGCAGAGGCCATTTTGTAGTTATGATGGGATTGTCGCTTCGGAGGAAAGTTGTTCGGAGGAAATCAATGGAAATTCAATAGATAAATGATCAAAAATCGGGTCCTTAAAAAGTATAAAGTAAGCTTTGTATACATGATATATGCTGTCATTGAATATTACAAGAAAATATCCACGTATAATTACGCGCTCCCCCGCCAATTTTTGAATGACCCTAACAAATTTAATCGTCTTTACCCATTTACCCGATTGTGTTTTCAATAATCACCATGCCCTGTCTAGATTGCCTTTTCCAAATTCGGGCGCGAAATACCTATTGCAAAATTCGGGCGTGAAACAATTATTCCAAAATTTGGGCGTGAAATACCTATTCCCAAATTCGGGCGTGAAATATGTATTACAAAATTCGGGCGTGAAATACCTAATTCCCATATTCGGGCGTTAAATACCTATTTCTAAATTTGGGCGCGAAATACCTATTCCCAAATTCGGCCATGAAATATCTGATCCAAAATTCGGGTGTGAAATACACATTTGCTTGTTTTTGTTAAAATCCATGTTTCCAACTAAATACTCATTGTACGATTTCACAAGAATTAAATCTACAGAATGCACTGCCTATTTTGGTTACATTTTCGTTAATTTTTTGAGATCCTTGATAATAACTCTTTGGAACATAAAAAAGTTTGACAAACATTAACGTTAATATTTTTTATTTTAAATTTTGTTTACTTGTTTGAGATCATTGAGTATAATATTCTTTGAAACTTGAAACTTTGATTTAAAAAAATAACGTTAATATTTTTTGAAAACTAATCTACAAAATATAACTAAAGAGTTCCACTTTATATAATTAAGAAATGAAGGAAATAGGAAACTATGTTTTTACAATGTGAAGCTAGAAGTGATACAATTAACATAGCAGCCATGTTAACTTTTCATAATTGTTCTGATCATTAGGTAAAAATCGGGGGGAAAATGAGTCACTTATAAGACGACAAGGAACATGAATGATGATAAAGAGTCAACAAGGCATGGAAGAATGATATAATTGTGCTTTGTTTTCCCATATTTACTATTTACTACGCCCCTGTCAACGAGGTGATACACCTCCTGCTAAGAGTACCACAAAAGAGGACATGCCGTCGTATCTTAAAGCGATAATCCTCAGTGATCTCCGAATAAAATGTACTTTCTAACAAGAAGTCTGGCTCTGTGACTACCAAAGTAGCGAGTTCGAAACCCGCTTCAGGCAATTGTGAACTCGGATCGTTCAGAAAGCAACGATACACTACTGTGGTAAAAACTAATAAGAAAATCACTACAGCAAAAGAAATGCTGGGTTGATGTCTACATCTTGTATAATATATGTTACCAATCCTTTTTTAACAAGATGTTATGACCTCGACTAGAATCAACGACCTTACGAGTATAAGCAAATGAATTAACCACTATACCATGGAGATTACCAAGCCATAAACTGCTAGAAGAAACAGTTTCATAAATCACTGAGTTACAACTGTTTCGCAAACTGAAATGGTGTAGATGAATTTCACACGACGTAATATCGTGACATAAAGTGAAGTATATATTAGAAAGTAAGAAAATCTGACTGTACGCAGTTTCTACAAGGAAACCTTCATCAAGCAAATTATGCAAAATATATTCAAGAACAAATCACAAACGAATGCCTTAGTTAAAGAGTCGACACCTAAACAACCTTTAGAAAGTCTTTCTTAGAAAAAGTACAACTTAAAAATGAAGGTCTTCCACTGAATTCAAGGTTCGCCTTCTACTTTTCGCTACCAGAATGTAATGACTGATGACAGTTAATTCAGGACAAATTTAGTGACTTATGACCGTAAGAGTTTAGTAGTTTGGAGATGTAAGATAAATTCGGAAGTCTGGAGTGCAAGATGCGCTTGTTAAATAATATTAATATCATTTTAAAAATGTAGTAAATAGCTGATGCCTGAGTTAACAGGCGACCCTAAGAAACAGGGTGTTGAAAGTTCGTTAATCACTGGATACACACAAGAAAATCGGCCTGCAAGAAAGTCGACATTCCGAAGAAGTTTTACATTTTCAGGAAAGGCCTTGACCAAGAACAGATTCACAACATAGCAAACGATCAGTACGAAAAAAATTGTCCACTTTTACACACATGCAATAGTTACATTTTTCATATTTCCTTTGGTTACTGTGTATAAGTTGTGTCGACAGCCAATACAAATCACCGGAAAAGGCTGATGCATCAGTTTAGAAGGATGTTTCCCAATTTAGCCATATATCTTATATTGTCGGATGGCTGACAGGAGCATCTCTTCAAAACAATTTGTGGGAAATCAACAACGATCTAAAATAAACCGCTCTATACATGATCAATACTTGACTAGATGTATAATATATGATCGCAGGAGAAGATGAATCACACAATCCATAGAACTATTGCATTTAATGTATATACTGAGTTTATATACTTATTTTATATACTTATTTAATTGATATAATTTTAATTAATAACAGTATTTATATAATAGTTCTGTTGAAGACCGATGTATCGGGTCATTGGCGCAAATAAAATGGCGAAACAACACAGTTCCAATCTCTGGATTACATCCTGTTTGAAATCTAATATGACCATGTTCTGCTACAAGAGAGATCCAGCGGGAGTTTGCGAATGAATGAAGAAGAGAAGAAGAAGTGATACATGTGTTAAATTTATGTTGGTAGCGCTCACTCTTGATATTTATTATACCTAATTCCTTATTCATATTTTATAATTTCATTTCGTGCTTCAAAAATGGAAAATCGCTTCTGGAAGGGAGGGAAAGGATGAGATGTCAGGATCGATCCAGGGTCAAGTATGCGGTGTGGGGATGGAGTGGAAAGAGCTATAGGGAACACTGATCACATCAAATTACAAAACACATATTGAAAGTATTTACTTGTATGTTAAATAAATATGTTTTATGAACGATAAGTAAGTTTTAAGTACAATAAGTAAGTTTTAAGTACAATAAGTAAGTTTTACGTACCATAAGTAAGTTTTACGTACAGTAAGTAATTTGTATGTACAATAAGTAAGTCGTACGTACAATAAGTAAGTCTTACGTACAATAAGTAAGTTGTACGTACAATAAGTAAGTTTTACGTACAATAAGTAAGTCTTACGTACAATAAGTAAGTCTTACGTACAATAAGTAAGTTGTACGTACAATAAGTAAGTTTTACGTACAATAAGTAAGTTTTACGTACAATAAGTAAGTTTTACGTACAATAAGTAAGTTTTACGTACAATAAGTAAGTTTTACGTGCAATAAGTAAGTTTTACGTACAATAAGTAAGTTTTACGTACAATAAGTAAGTTTTACGTACAATAAGTAAGTTTTACGTACAGTAAGTAAGTTTTATTTACAATAAGTCAGTTTTACGTACAACAAGTAAATTTTATGTACAGTAAGTAAGTTTTATTCACAATAAGATAATAGGTGCCTTCCTGTTTTATTAAGTGAACATTACATAAAATCCTGCCCAACTAGTTATACAAAATAGACCAAGCCATCGAATTGGGATTTAATGGCTTGTTATTTCTAAATGAAGACATGAGATTAAGTGACCATTTGTTAAGAAGAATAAACAAGTTACCAAAAACCTCACCAACAAAAATAAGTAATCCTCCCTCACACCAACTGTCTTCTATGGCCTGGAGGCATTGGTCTAAAAAAATGTATACGGAAATGGGGGAGTGACATGGAAGAGTTTAAGAACCATTGGTTTAAGTCATTTCTCACGTTTTAATTCCCCTAATCATTCATCTATTTTATCTCGGCATTCTCATGGTCTTAAACTCTGTTCAGTCTTTATCATTAAAGTCCCTGTTCCTAGTCCGTCTTCGTACTGGCATATTCTATTATTATGTCTTCTAGTCTGCATAGACCCATTCTTAACAACACACAACACCTTTAATTTTGTCTTAAAAGTAACCAATTTAACTGGCAACTATTGACAAGTGTTTATTAACACACAAAAACATGGCTGAGATGACGATGCTCGGTGTGCGCTCCCCAATCCGTCTGCATCATTTGTTTATTCTCAGTGGATGTATCTCTGTATCTGAAGTTTGATTTTTGCAGGACCCGGTAGTTTGTAATGTACATATCTGAATGAAACACTGGCGAAGTTGAATCAGATCATTCACCCTGCAATGTAAAAAGTGACAACGCGATGATGTAAAACATATCTGTTTTGCTGATATTACTTTCCACCAGCGGAAAGCATTGGGGAGCCAGATTCCGATTCATGGACTAATTTCATGGTCTCGGACAGACGACCTGGCAAGTGCGTACCCATCTACACCAGTCAGTATAATGGGTCAACAGGGGAGAGCATATGAAATAGGAAGCTAACGCCAACAGAAAACAATGCGTTATCTTACGGATTAACACGGAAGTGGCTTAGGTTTTGGCAGTTAAGCCCTACAGAATTATCCCTCTGTCTAGGGGAAAAGGAGAGGGGTGTTTCAGGGGAGTAATACCCTACATATAATCTGAAGGGAATATTCTAGAGCATTAGACGGTGTGTATTATCACATTTCTTGAATCTCATGCAGTTCTGCTTGATTCCAAATGTGTTGACATTGTCGTTTCCTTGGATCTCATTAAAAGAACCGAGAGAGTGTTCGTGCAAAATCAGCAGGATACATTCTCCTATAACATGCCAGGCAAGCAAGCATGTATCACCCCCGCCCACCCTGTCAAGCAAAAAAAACAAAAGAAAACACATTTGCTCAGAAATGGTTGATGGAATACAAGGACCATGTGTCGCGGACTTTACACACCAAACATGACAAAGAAAATGTCCATAGCATAAATTTCAGTGATTGATATGTAATTACAATATCTACGTTTTAAAATAGCAGCTCTTCGAGAGACAAGACTCCTGGATAGATTTGCACCATAAAAGAGTAGAAATAAGCCTTTTTGATGAAAGGCTTCTTACTATCTCTCTAACTTGCGGATCTTTCTTCTAGCTTGCGGATCTTTCTTCTAGCTTGCTGTTCTCTCTTCTAGCTTGCTGTTCTCTCTTCTAGCTTGCTGTTCTCTCTTCTAGCTTGCTGTTCTCTCTTCTAGCTTGCTGTTCTCTCTTCTAGCTTGCTGTTCTCTCTTCTAGCTTGCTGTTCTCTCTTCTAGCTTGCTGTTCTCTCTTCTAGCTTGCTGTTCTCTCTTCTAGCTTGCTGTTCTCTCTTCTAGCTTGCTGTTCTCTCTTCTAGCTTGCTGTTCTCTCTTCTAGCTTGCTGTTCTCTCTTCTAACTTACTGTTCTCTCTTCTAACTTACTGATCTCTCTTCTAACTTACTGTTCTCTCTTCTAACTTACTGATCTCTCTTCTAACTTACTGTTCTCTCTTCTAACTTACTGTTCTCTCTTCTAACTTACTGTTCTCTCTTCTAACTTACTGTTCTCTCTTCTAACTTACTGATCTCTCTTCTAACTTACTGTTCTCTCTTCTAACTTACTGATTTCTCTTGTAACTTAATTATCGTTCTTCTAGTTTGCTGATATCTATTCTATCTTGCTGATTTTCCTTACAGAGTTCTACTCGGTCACACTGAATTACTATTTCCTACGTATCTTTTTTTTTCATGCTTATTAATATACCATTTTCTTTACTGATGTTCCTTCTCTGTTACTACTCTTTCTTAATCTTTTTAAAATCTTTATGATGTCGTCCCTCCAAGATCAACACTGATACTAATCTCATGTCTATCTTACATATATCTGCCATTTAATTTCTCCCTCTTCTTCCTTCTACTAATCTCCAAAATACCAGTTTTTCTCTCCTAATCTTTATTATTAATCTATTTTCTCAGTTACTCATCTTTCCCTTCAAATTGCTAATCTCTGTTGCTTCTTTACAGATCGTCTCAGAAACTAATCACTACTCTTTCTGTGCTATGCCACAGCTTCCAGGTAATATTTTTTACCTACAACGAAAAATCTCAGTTATCTTGTGCATTATGCGATAGACTGTCATATGCTATACACATAAAACATATAGCAGAAGATTCTTCGTTCAAATTTTTATACTTTATCGTCTCCTTCCAAATGAGACGTGCTAATGCCTGGGGAGAGGTTATATTAAATATTGCGGGGTGTTTCCCCGTTGTTATTGTCTTTCCCAGTATCAGAAGAATGTAATTATTACAGTCCATCCACTTTTATCTTGAGCAGAGGGAATCATTGATGTTGCTTTGAGTTAATATCCCTACTAAATACTGAACTAAAGTGTTTATTTCATGCAAAAAATTTATAATCCATTTATTTGTTCATGTATTTATTTTTGAAAACATATATCTCTGTTCTTATGTGTGTGAATAGTGTATTTATATACCAGTTTCAAGACTTCGTCAGATATTGATATGATTTCTTCTAGTATTTTCCTTGGAAAATAACAGTCTGCACCAATTCCTACTGAGTATGTAATTATCAACCCAGTATTTTGTAGCCATGCTTTTTTTGTATTGGCTACAGTGATTTTTTTAGCGAATATGAATACTCCAGTAAGTTACCAATACCTTCTGAACGACCCAGATGTACAATTGACTGTGGGGAAGTATTAGCCTGAAAATTAACCTCGCCCAGGCGTACTCTATACATCTAACCAGACCGAGATGTACTCTGTACATCTACTCACCAGACCGAAGCGTACTATGTACATCTATTCACTAGACTGAAATGTACTCTGTACATCAGACCGAGGTGTACTCTGTACATCTACTCACCAGACCGAAGCGTACTATGTACATCTATTCACTAGACTGAAATGTACTCTGTACATCAGACCGAGGTGTACTCTGTACATCTACTCACCAGACCGAGGCGTACTATGTACATCTATTCACTAGACCGAAATGTACTCTGTACATCCGACCGAGGTGTACTCTGTACATTTCCTCACCAGACCGAGGCGTACTATGTACATCTATTCACTAGACCGAAATGTACTCTGTACATCTACTCACCAGACCGAGGCGTACTATGTACATCTATTCACTAGACCGAAATGTACTCTGTACATCAGACCGAGGTGTACTCTGTACATCTACTCACCAGACCGAGGCGTACTATGCACATCTATTTACTAGACCGAAATGTACTCTGTACATCTACTCACCAGACCGAGGCGTACTATGTACATCTATTCACCAGATGAAATGTACTCTGTACATCAGACCGAGGTGTACTCTGTACATCAGACCGAGGTGTACTCTGTACATCAGACCGAGGTGTACTCTGTACATTTCCTCACCAGACCGAGGTGTACTCTGTACATTTCCTCACCAGACCGAGGTGTACTCTGTACATCAGACCGAGGTGTACTCTGTACATCAGACCGAGGTGTACTCTGTACATCTACTCACCAGACCGAGGCGTAATATGTACATCTATTCACTAGACCGCAATATACTCTGTACATCAGACCGAGGTGTACTCTGTACATCTACTCACCAGACCGAGGCGTACTTTATACATCTATTCACTAGACCGAAATGTACTCTGTACATCAGACCGAGGTGTACTCTGTACATCAGACCGAGATTTACTCTGTACATTTCCTCACCAGAATTGGAAGCTGAGGACGTATTTATTCCAAAAATTTCTTTTGTAAAATATGAGGTATTCTTGAATTAATATTTTATTAGAATATTTTTCAGATGCGAATTTAACTCTGTCGAAGAGGCCTCAACGCTCAGACGGGAATCATTTATTTTATAGGGATTTCAGGTATCAGCTTTTTCGCTGAGAATTTAGCTCATTCGTCGTGTGGTCAGCTAATTTTGGAAGAAATTGTACTCTTGCAGGTAGGGGATCCTACCTTTCTAAACGAAATTAGCCGTCACGTTAATATCGGTGCACCATATACTGAAGATGGCGCCACAAATTGAATTTGATAAATATTAATCAGAAAGACATGCGTTAGGTTTCACAACATTAGTTCTAATATTGATCCGTGAACGATTCTCAAAAACGCCCTATGAAGAACTACATCATACGAAGTAAGTTTTTGCAGCTTTTCTTAAGGATGGTAGATTTCACCTAATATTGCAATGCTGATTTCTTTTATTGATGAAATATATTTGCAGAAGTTTAGCTATATCTAATGACACATAGCTAGATTCACTATTCCAATTGCATTAAGAGACAGACAGCACAATTATCAATCATGTAAAAGTCTTCCTTCTTGTGTGGTTCTCTACGCCATTTAAACATAACTTACAAACTAACTTGGTACACTGTACACTGTGTCTGAAAGTATCTTTACCAGCCTAACTAGCTGTCATAGATCACAAAACTTAGCAGCCATAAATAACTGATGTAGATCACAAAACTTAGCAGCCATAACTGACATAGATCATAATACTCTAGATAAAAGGATTAAACTAGAGAAGCTGTTGCAAGTCATGATAATACTTAATTATAAATAAACGTTACCTGAAACTTGTTGGATAATTTTCACCATTATAGCTACATATATATTCACTTTAAAATAACTCCGCAGCCATGTTTGTTTTCAACAGATGTTTATCGTTCCATGAATACCTTGCAGTATATCCATG
The DNA here is from genome assembly GCA_034231615.1 of Meghimatium bilineatum. Classification (NCBI taxonomy): domain Eukaryota; kingdom Metazoa; phylum Mollusca; class Gastropoda; order Stylommatophora; family Philomycidae; genus Meghimatium; species Meghimatium bilineatum. Next base: position 64,503,704 of record CM067298.1, read on the forward strand.
TCCGGATCATCCATTTATCCATGTCCATATTATCTATTTATACATTATCTATGGCCATATCATCCATTTATTCATATATCAAGATCATCCATTTATCCATATATCCGTGCCCAGATACAGAAATTTAAACATGGATTTCTAGAAACAATTGTGTCTGTGCGTCCATACAGAATTCTGCACTCCAAATGTTTCATCTGAATTATACATGCACCGTTGAGTGACTCACGCCTGTGTTAGTTTGACATCTTTATGAACTGATGAAAACACTATTACATTATAGTGAATTTCTTAACAGACACGGTGATTGTGAAAAAGAAACCCAAGTATTAATATAACTAAGGTAAATTTTATGACAACGTTTTGAACATATTCAGAATCAGGATATGCATATAGCTCGTGGATGTAGGCATGATGCCCTTATTGCGATACTTATTCACATCCAGCATGACGACGCACATGCTGTGCTTCAGTATTTGGATGTCATATGCCTCGGAAGTTGTGGTTCTCTCAATCAGAACCCCCATATATTTTTAATAGTAAAAAGTTCGGACATAATCAATATGACCTAGAGATCGAAGTTGAAAGTAAGCGTACCTCACCATACAAAGTACTTGTTTAATTATGGTATTATTAACTAATGCAGATGTTATCATTTATGCTGGCGTAAAAATCAATCATATCAAACATTAGGGGTAGACAGTCAAGGTTTCTAAGGCATGTTCTGAAAAGAACACATATTTAACACTTAATAACCACTGGAAAGATCAAGGGGAGAAGAGAGAGGACGACAAAGAGAGAAGTTGCTAGATGGACTAGTATTATGACAAGGGGGAAGTTCACCAACCGAGATTTTTGACAACACAAGAGACAGAGAGTCGTGGAGATACAGGATCGTCTACGCTATTCGGCATGACACTTGAATGATTGATTAATTTCTATCACATTCAGACATACACTGACCCAGGTCAAATAGAATATAAGATCTATCAATGAAGTAGGAAACATGACAGATATTACAAGTTCAAGACTCCAACGAGATGTACCATAGATCGTAAGAGAAGGTTAAAGTGGTTAAGGATGCGGTTAACTGCTACACCGCGTGATTACACCGCGATGGAACCTTGTTGTTATGACCCATAACTGTCTATTGTTTATCACACGGTCAATGGCGGTTAATCGTATTCACACTTGTCGTTAAGCGTTGGGGTGTCAGCTTAAGCTGTCGTTCCAAGGCCAGATGTGTCGCAGTTGTTCCATTTAGTCCATGTTTATTGAAACTTTTCTTGGTCTACCTTTGGCTTTACACCCGGATATTCTTTTGTTATATGCTCTTACTGGTATTTGGTTTGGATTCATTCTCATAAGGTGACCGAACCATCATCAGACAGTCTATCGTGTCTTATCCTTTTCTGTTCTACCTTGCCCTGCCCTGTGCTGTCATGTCTTGTCCTGTGTAGTTCTACCCTGTCTTGCTGTATCCTGTTATATTCTATCCTTTCATGTGCTATTCTGTCCTGTAATGTCCTGTTCTGTTCTGTCCTATCTTGGCATCTCTAGTTTTACTCTGTACTATATTTTCGTGGTCTGGTCACGAATGCTCTAGTCTTTTCTGTCCTGCCCTAGTTTTGCTAAACATGTCTATGAGGAGGTCCATGAAAATATTAAGGAAGACATGTGCCGTTCCAGCTACTTTAGGCATGAGATGATGGTTTCCTTATGATGTGTGAAATTACATTAGTGTTTTTTTAGAATGTGTGAAGTTAAGTGTTTTTATAATGTGTGAATTTGTGTGTTTCATATGAAGTATTCTCTCCAGAAAGTTGTTTTCTCATAGAATTCCCTGAACCCTTCTCTGTCTTGGGCGATGGGGCTTGCATTTTCCAACGACAATTTATTTGGAATGATTTATTGTGTGAATTTATAATAGTATAATTAGAATGTGTGAATTTACAATAGTATAATTATAATGTGTGAATTTACAATAGTATAATTAGAATGTGTGAAATGAAGTGTCTGAAATGAAGAAAATACTCACATAATGAGCACAAAAATGAAGATGGAATTCAAACAGTGCTAAAGTTAATAGTATTTTATCTGCTTTCAGTTTTTTTGTGTATCTTCTTCTTCATCGCTCTTCAGTCATCGTTCATCAGGTTACAGCGCTAAAAGCTTCAATCAACTGTATGATTCTGGTCATCCATGGAACCGCAGTCTCAGTAAGCCATATTTTCTCCCTCTTCTTGTTAGAGCTTACATGCATGAGTGCGTTCGTTTCAAGGAAATTTCCTATTCTCGTACACTTCTTTGTGTGAGGAGACGCAATTGTTGACACGTGTTTCTTTGATTTTGGAATTGTGAGGATAGTATTCAAAGTTGTCTGAAACAAATATATTGTTTAAAGTATCTTATGTGAATGTACTCTTTTCGAAGAGTCTGAAGTAAAGTAAGTATTCAAAGAATGTTTGTAGTGAAACAAGAATTATTTTTTCATAGGAACGGTACTGTCAGGATAAGTGTAATAGCGGACACACTCAGGGAGAGATCGGAGCAACTATGAACATATCCAGTTTGCAGTGATGATGATACAACAACTAACTAACTAAAAATTGTTTAAGTAGTGTTCAATCATTTATAAAGGGAATTAATTCTTCTCGAATTGTCTGAAGTGAATGCAGTATTTTGTAACTGTATAAAGAGATGTAGATGACTTATTCTCTTCATAACAAGTAATTTGCTAAAATAAATTTCGTGTGAAGAAAATTTCAACAATGGCGGGCAGCGATGCTAACAACAAAGGCCATACTTCACATCTATATACCAGCCTCCAAAATGAAATGCTACTAATCTCAACAAAAAAGCAGTTTATCCAAAGTATCTTCATTCCAACACTGTGCTACCAATGTCAAACATGGTCCTTAACAACAAAACATAAGAGACAACTAGTTACAACAGTGATGAGATGTCTGAGAAAAGCCACAAGAGTGACCAGAAGACACAGAATTAGAAACGATGTCATAAGAGAAAGAGTGGGTGCCATATCAATTCTACAATATATACAAAACCAACAATTACAATGGTTTGGTCATCTGGAAAGAATGCCGTGTGATTCATTAGTTTATAAAGCATATACGAAGACAGGAGAAGCAGAAAGAAGAGCTAAGGGTAGACCTAGAGTACGCTGGATCGACAACATCAAAGAGACATTACACGAACACCAAACATTATCTCATGAAGCTGCCAGAAAGGCGAGAACAAGAACATTGTATCTCCCTCGACACCCGTAATGGGTAAAAGAGGAAGGAAAGACGAAGAAGATAACGAGATGGTAGCGTTTGAATTTTCCGAACAGGACATACTCATATAGAAGTTTATGAAAGGGAAACAATTTCACATATTGAATTGAATTGATTAATTACACAATCATAATTATTGTAATCACATATTATTAATAACAAATAACGAAGAACTTACCCACTCCTAAAACTTGCAGAAGTAGTATAATATTCAGCACAACGTACTGTAGCTGCTGAGAACAGTTGAAACGGCTACAGAGTTGCCGTAGGCTCTTGGCTGTGTGATGGAAATGGTGTCTCTGAAATATATCATCCAGGGCACGCATTACTTTGATCTTGACGTGGCAGCGTGGAATCGTGTACTGGCATGAGGTGGCAGACTTGACGTGGCGTCTATACTAGTATTAGATTCCGGTATACCTTTTCCTCAACGGGGCGTTTCTCTCTCTCTCTCTCTCTCTCTATGATTCGACATCAGTGTCTGTTAGGTGACAACATTCCGTCACATTAGAGTTGCATGTATAGATCTTCCGTAACCTGGCGTCTACTCTTGAACTCAAGTGGCGCATTGGGTTATTGACTTCACTATAGAACAATACGTGCACTTCTAAGTTCTATTGGGTGGAGTCTCACTCTAAAGCTCTATTTGCGTGTTTGTTAGATAATAACGCAGATTATACTGTTAAAACGTATTTATTTACGCTGCATTGGCACTAGAGTCTGACTGTCGTGTACCAAGTGACATGGCATGTGCTGTTGAACTAGCACACATTGCATCTGTTTCAGAACACGGTGTCTACATGACGCTATTTTAATTAATGTTCCTGTTACGCGACTTGGAGTGTGCGATATAAATCAACTGTAGTTTAGTTGTTGCTTGATTTGTACATGTTAATGTTTGAATTTGTTGTAATACCTAAGTTAAGAATGCACCGAGAAGCTTCGGTGATCCTTAAAAGAGCACATGGCAGTACAAATTCACCTAACTTATGTCAAGATTGTTTGAATACACAGGTATGCCACATTAAATGGTCAATATACATATATGTATATATAGGACGTTTGCTAAATATGTGTGCTAGTCATGTTCTACCGTGAATGCATTGAACTGTCAAGTTCATTTGCTTCATAATAATACTGCTTAAATGAATTGAAGTCGTGCACTGTTGTATCAATGAATCCACACAAGGTGCAAAGTTACCTGAATATATGAGGTTCATCATGTCTGGAATGATTTCTTGTAACATATATCTAATATTCTGGATGGACGTGTTCAGCTTTATATAGATGAAACGTGACACATTGACATCCTGTTTCGTATTAAACCTTCATGAATGTGGCGCAATGCCGTGTAATTTATCGACAGAGTTCCTCGATGTTTGATTAGCTTGACGTAGTGTGCTGTTTGATTATCAAGACGTGATTCAATGCTATTTAATAAGATAAATATAAATCAGTGATGTATTAGCATAAGGTGGACGAGATTCACTGTTATTAAACTAGATATGTGTGACATCAATGTTCTTTTATTAAGTAAATAAAACTCACTGCCCTCTCTTCGTATATGCTTTATAAGGAACATAGGACCGGTACTCAAAAATCAAACGCAGAAGAGAAAGAGTTATGGAAAAGCGCATATACAATTATTTGGCTCCGTGACATAATTTTTGAAAGTGTCGCATCTTTTCTTACTCTGCTTTTCGTATCCCTTTTTCTCTAAAATATAGGCATATTCGTTGACACGTCGATGTGCATATATTTTTTTAATGTATTTGAAGTAATTAACGAAACTGCTTTTCTATGTGTTCCAATTGTTTCCCCTGCCAGGAATTCAGGTTAAGTAGATTGGATGAAGTTCTACTTATTTGTGTGTTCGCAAAATTAATCCTGAAGATTCGTAGAATGTAGTCTGAAGTTAACGTTTTGCGTTGTATTGCTAGACCGCGATATCAGCGCTTTGCTGTCTTGCATATCCATTTTCAGAATGGCTTCTGGGTCACAATGGTCATCTATGGGCTGACACATCCATATTCACTTCCACGAAACTCCTCAGTCACCTCTTACGACGTGCATGCCATATACCCCTGTCAGTATGTTTGCTCCATTTCGTGCCTGGCAACACTCGGACGAATGAATGGGATTCAGATTTGGGTCTAATAGCCAACACATAATAATATAATACGACATGGCAGTTCACACATTTTTGCTATTGTTTGCTCCCCTTTCTGACTCCGATAACATATAGATTGTAGTGCTAAACAAGAATCAAATAACAGTATTACAAATTGGTGTATCTCATTTCCACGCCATGAGTTATATTTGGGTTTAGGGTGTTAGTTAGTTTTAATTCATTGATCAACAGTATAGATGAGCTGGATATCGAACCTTGGATAACCGTCTACGACGCCAGCACCCTAACCACTGATCTGCAATGGCTTCATATCAAGACTAGTATATACTATTTAATATTTAATACTTTATAATGATTAAAACTCATTGCATGACAAATAGGTCTCCAAATCAATTAATCAAAAACAAAAATTATGGACTATACCAATTCACCTAACGAAATTACTTTAAATGGACAACAACTTGACAAAGTACAGAAATTCTCCTATCTAGGAAGCAAATTAACACTCGACGGTGATGTTATGACCGAAATTACAACTCGCATTGCCCTAGCATCAAGTCCATTTAACAGACTGTCTAATATCTGGAAGTCAAAGTCAATCAGCACACGCACGAAAATGCGCTTATTTAATTCCTGCGTTATTCCGGTGCTATCATATGGATGTGAGAGCTGGAAAAGCCCTTTATCTTCAGAAAAGAAATTACTGAGTTTCGAGAACAAATGTCTTCGTAGGATAACTAACACCCATTGGAGTGAATTCAAATCGAATGATCAAATCAGAGAAGAGACACATCAAAATTTCATCACAGATATTATCAGAAAACGTCGTTGGTCCTACATCGGACATGTCCTACGCGCAGACACCAACATAATACACCACCAATCTCTTGAATGGATACCTACAGGCAAAAGAGCAAGAGGTAGACCAAAAGAAACACTCAGAAGAACAGTACTTAGAGAAAGTAAAACAACCAATATTCATACTTGTCAAGAACTGCACAGAATAGCTTTGAACAGACAGAATTGGAGAGATCTGACCTCTGCCCTATGCGCTAACTTTAGCGCAAAAGGAAAATGAATGAATGAATGAAAATATAATATTTATTATTAGATATAAAATATGTTTGCAAACTATAAAAGGTAACATGTAAACAGGTACTTACCAATGACAGTTCAAGTAATTATGATTGAAGAATAATAGCATTGCTAATATGTAACAGGTGTTATTCGTGACAATGAGTCTAGTAAATTATCGCAAACATAATATTTCAGCAGAGAAGCTGAAAAAAAAACATCGAATAGTTAAAAAAAAACAATTCTGGAAATTTTTAAAGCACAGCCTTGAAGACAACAGAAGAATGTATTTAACACCGGGCCCTGCAGACACAAGCAGAATTGATTACCATCACTATAGATAGGACACAGGGGATATCAGTAATAGCATAGACCAGATGGTATATGACTTGTGATTGAGAGAGTGAGGATACAATTGCAATATTCTGTGGGATTGTACTTACAGACATGAAACGTAGATATTTTCTGGGCTAACACCTTGCAAGAAGCGAAATGTATTAAACACAAGGTTCTGACATTAAGAACAGTTACTAGTAAACGAGCTTTAGAGAGATTTTTGTTCTTCTAGAAGACAATAAAGATATGATAAACGTGATAGGTAGCATTGAGGATAAACATGGTACTAATCTAATCCGATGTTAAATACTTTGCAACATATATAGAAGTAAATGGAGAAATTCATGAAAATACATTGTAACATATATAGAAGTAAATGTAGAACTTCATGAAAATACATTGTAACATTTATAGAAGTATATGGAGAACTTCATGAAAATACATTGCAACATATTTAGAAGTAAATGGAGAACTTCATGAAAATACATTGCAACATATATAGAAGTATATGGAGAACTTCATGAAAATACAATGCAACATATATAGAAATATGGAGAACTTCATGAAAAAACATTGCAACATATATAGAAGTAAATGGAGAACTTCATGAAAATACATTGCAACATATATAGAAGTAAATGGAGAACTTCATGAAAATACATTGCAACATATATAGAAGTAAATGGAGAACTTCATGAAAATAAATGAAAATTAACTAAGGGAATCTGGCATCACTAACTATAAAAATAGTACTATTATTACATTTAAATAAGAGAAATAATGTACCGTGAACGTATAAAAGGACACTCACAGTGTTGAAGGAATTAGTTTAAAGTAAAGTTTAGGATCAAACGCAAGAAATATACATAGATACAAAAGAGAGGAGGGGGGAATACGCCATGTGATAAATAAGATAAAGTCAATCGGGATGGGGTCCACCACAGAGGCTATACTCGGAGGATGTTGGAGGTCCGTTGCACCCAACCTTCGACTTGTAAATAGAACTTGATGATGATGTAGGGTATAAAGAAAACCGGCAAACCGGTGTGTGACATAAAGTTACCAATATACATACTACTATTGGGATCAACAGTTGATACATCACGTTCAGTAAATACACTAATAAAGCGCATTCAGACTGTTTTGAGCTGGGTTAATCTTTAATCGAGCCATCACAAATGTTTACAAATCAAGGAAACAAATAGCAGAAAAAAGACTTGGACAGTATAGGTACCCGCGTTATAATTACCACTTACTTCATCCATGTCGTGACCACCAGGATCGTGCGGTAGATGATTCTTGCAGTTTAGTGTAAGTTTTCTAAATCTCGCTTCCCCCCTCCCCCAATTGAAAGGGTGTTCTTTGAATTGCCGCCCCTTAAATGTATTGTGAGTGGTGCCGAGTGACGCGGCCGCCTTTCCGCATCATAGCACGGCACGGTCCTGGTGATCACAAAAAAGCACGATCTAATACAGCATTCCATATTCGCGCCAAAAATGTGAAAAAGGAATATATATGACCGAGTTGAAGCCATATATTTCAATGTGTTGTGTGGTCAAAGTTCACAATCAATGATTGCTGCAGATTTTCAAATTATGAAATGTCTACATACCGCTCTGTAAAAGAGACTTGTTATCAAAGCATTGGACACAGCGGAGACAGATGACAGCTCAGGAAACAGCTGAGACATGGGGGTTTTCTGTGTATGAATAAGTCGGAAGCAACATTACACGAAAGGATGCAAGAGTTCTACTGTTCGTAACTCCCATTGATAGACACGCATGTTGGTATACTCGTAAATATATATGTATATATATATATATATATATATATATATATATATATATATATATATATATATATATATATATATATATATATATATATATATATATATATATATAGATATATCCTTGTCCACTTATGGGTCAGCACATTGTCCTAGGTAAATATTCAGCTCTTGATTTCTGGCTTATATTAGACTTGCGAATGACAAATCTGGGATCTATGTAAGTCAGTAATTCAAAATTCATATACGAATCTTTAAACGAGAAAAAAACAATTTATCTGCACAAGTTTATAGAGAATTTACTAAACCATGATTGTGAATTTGTGTAAATATTATGTGACCAAATACATCTTTGGTGTATTTCCAGTAGAATTTGATGAATTTGCATACCAGATAATTAAGCAAGTCCATCAGCAAATCTTACACCAGCATATGGACAGCATATGGCATTCATGTATATTGATCCTGTTTGAATTCCAATGATTTTCATCACAAAACGTAGCTATTATAGGCTCATCTCACCTGGCAGGTTCTGAAATTAAAAGAAAATAAATGCAGCGTTAGTTGAATAATTAAAGGATAATTTTCTTTTGATATCAAACTCCCACAGTTTCTCTCTTGTAGCAGGTTGTTCCTACTGGATTTCTAGCGGGATGTAGTCAAATACAGGCAAAAAGTGTTGTATTGCTGTTTTATTTCCACAATGGTCCTACGCATCCGACTTCGGCGGCAGTGTTTTTACTACTTACGCAGAGCGGTGGATGTGGGTAATCATGTCGCTAGTAGTAACCAGCCGAACAAGAGATCTCGTTTTCGTACGTACACGCTGGTCACTACTATCAAAGCTAAACGACGGTCAAGCATAAACTTGACTTTGTGCTGCTGTCGCTATTGCTGTCGAAATAAATACAGACACCTACTATTAGCTCGTCATATAACTTCTGAAACACATAATTATTAAAATAAAATGTTGTGTGCAGATAGTCAAGGGTATCCAATCAACACTATGATTTATATAACTCGCTTGTTTACATAACACATTTTGTCATAACGTCATTGTATGTCATTTTATGGCTTCATTCTTCTTGATTAGAAATTGGCTTCACTGCACGTGGGGTATTTCTATAAGTGTTCTCCTTTCGTTCCAGCAGCCATCCCAGTGTATGTAGTCTCAAGAGTCTCGGTCATATGTTGATTGCGTGATCAACGGGACTTTTTCCAAAAACATTACTTTATTACTAGATACTCCCATTTTTGACATGCCATGTCACTTTATGTAACACTAACGAACGATTGAATGATTTTGATAAATTATTCAGTAGGAACTAAAATAGCACATAAACTAACATAACACAACTACACAAATGGCATTCCCATATCAACTCTGGCTGATATTTCGTCAATCATTTAAGAGTATATAAACTCAGTGTCCCAGTCAGTTGTCTGTTGCGGAGTCCATTAACTTTTTTCCAGAGACCACACTCCCATCATTCATATTATTCTCTGTACACGTAAATTGTCTCTTTAGGAAAAGTTATTCATAGTTTACTTATTCTACCCCTGACTTAAAGGATTAAATGGATAAACGGACAAAGTATTCATAGTTGTTTAGTATATTCATGGTTGTCTTAATCAACTATATTTTTATGCGCCATTTAATCAGATATTTAGTTGCCTCCGACTCCCGATTACATTGACAGTAGATTTACGTGGATACTTTGAACTTTGTTGAGAAGAGTAACCTACTCAATTATTATTATTTACTTCTCCTTTATATAGTGTGACATCTTCCGCAGCATAATCTGGGATAAAATGACTATATAAATTGGTGGTTACTTCATTAGTCTAGTGCAAGTTGCTATTACTGCCTCTATTCCCATTCTCATGCTCATGTTGTTGTGGGATGAGCTTCATATTTCTACACCACTATGTTTATACTTCGGTAGTCGAAAACACACAATCCTCACACATGTTTGTTTCTCTTATTTCTGAGCTATATGTGTAAGTAATTATATCTTGTAGCTTTGGGTACTGCTGGTTGAATTCTTGTATCATTCCCCCTGTCTTGGCTCCAGGACAATCATGTCAGTTTCTTCCTATCTGTATCAAAACTGTTGCCAAAGACGTTCTGTGTTTACTTCCACTCATTCGTATCATATTGCTACTTCGTCCAGATCGCAAACATATTCTCTTTACTGTCATTAATGAATGATTGAAAAATTCTCTTAAATGCATTGTACATGAGTTGTCTATTATTACTGCATAGATCATGAGTTCTCTATTATTACATCATTGTTTGTAAGTTGTCTATTATTACTGAATTTTACATGCGTTGTCTATTATCACTGCAACCTTTTCATCTATGGAGCGAAAGACAGAATTGTATAGTTATGGTTATAAATGTCACTTTGTTGTTGGTGTTAAAATGAAGTGTAAAAGATTGTTGTTTTCATTCCCTCAGCAAAATAAAAAAATCTAGCTAATGCGATTTGAATCGGTGCTCTAACCAATGTGAGAATAGCGGTCTAACTATTTAGCCACCTGCTATCACAAACAATACGCTATAAACTGCCATTAAAGAAATATTATGTAATTCTCAGAAACATAAAATACAAGTGTAATTCCCTGAGATAGTGTCACTCCCGGATACAGTGTCACTCCCCAAGATGGTGCAACTCCCTGAGATGGTGCAACACCATGAGATGGTACAACTCCCATATATGGTGCAACTCCCAGATATGGTGTAAATTCCTGAGATGGTTGAACTCCATGAGATAGTGGAACTTCCTGAGATAATGAAACTCCCAAACTCCCAGAGATGGTGCAACTTTCTGAGATGGTGAAACTCTCAGAGATTGTGCCGCTCCCTGAAATTGTGGGCATGAAATCCTCCAGCTTCTATCATTGCATTTTTTGTTTTCCAATGGTTTGTACTGCGTGCTAATTATTTTTGCGCGCTACACACAGAGAGTCCCCCGCAACGAGAAAGCCCCCCCCCCCCCCCAATTTCTAAACATTAATTCTAATTCTAACCCTACTCTAAATACTAATTATAACCTTTAACTTTTAAAAAAACACACTACAAATATTAGGTAATACCTCGAACTAGAACAAAGGTCACAGTGAGGACTTAAACTGAAAATGCGCCACTATTTGTACTACTATTACTGCTTATAAACTACTACTGCCACTACTACTAGTCCGGCTACTGCGACTACTACTATTGCTGCTGCAACTCCTGTTCTTCCTGCTGCTCTTCCTCCTCCTGCTGCTAATACTGCTGCTGCTGTTACTACTATTACTAATAATAATAATAATAATAATTCTACTATGTAAAACACGCACAATATTTTTGCAAAGTAAACAAACATCATTTATATACATACACCCAGACAAAAATGTCTGACAACTGCTTATCAATAGAATACGTCATTACGCATTACATAAAACAATAAACACTATCCAAACAACAATAAATGAAAGAATTGTTGATATGAAAACCAAAAAATTATCATTAGTCAGAAGGTGATATATACAACTGACACATACCCGCTGACAGTCGACTTGCAAAGAACGGCATCTTTCAGAAATGCTTCAGTAATTGAGATTGATAGTTTTACCAGATTCTGAGAAAATAAGGTATTATTAATGACTGAACAGGATTTATGGAAGTTTACAATTCTTAGTGCCTTAATATTGATAAATATCAGGTTATTTTTTAAACCAACGAAAAAGGTTAAACTTGTGACTGTCTAAAATATTGTATGGAATATTACTTAGCAGCAGTAACGTAATATTAATGACAGTTTAATTTAGTGGTTTATTTTAGTTTTCTGAATCGAATTTACACACTTTGGGCAAATGCATATGTTATCGGTATGTCCCAGCACATGACGAGTAGTATTCACGCTGATCGTTCACTTATCTTGCTAGATAACAAACACCTTAGACGGCTCCCTAACTCGCCCTTGTCTTCTTACCTCGTGGGTAATTTCAAATTAAGTCGCATTAGCATGTAAAGTAAGTAAAAACAAGCAGTAAATTGTTAAAACAGAAAGTACGCAAAATAAATTAGTAAGTGTTTAGACAAACCATAAAGTAAGTAAAAGCAAGCAGTAAATCGTTAGACAAAACACAATGAAGTAATCGATACATTGTTAAAAAAAACATAGAGTATAGGTAATGGGCTAAACAACAAATAAATAAACAAAACTACGAAAGTATATCTTTAGACAAAACAGAGAGTAAGTACGACCCTACAGCCAAGCAGTAAATGGTGATAGAATTCAGAAAAAAAGAAAGTTGTACAAATAGATGGGTGCAAAGAAGTTTATTTAATTAATCATACACGGCCAAATTGAGTGAAGGGCAAAAACTGCACTATAAGATTAAAAACTTCATGTTGTCTAAACGTTGTCTGGAAATTACAACCACAACAAAAATATAAATAGTACATATACCAAACTACGACTGTATTACCAATGTATTTAATGTCAATGCACATATTAACATATAGTTAACATATATTAACATATATAAAATATATAATTCAAGAAACAAGCGAGAGAAGGCACCAAACGACAGTATAATTCTACAGTAAGAAGAAAAAGATGGATTTATATTGGACATGTACTTATAATTATTAAAAACAGATTGTCACTATACGCATTAAAATGGGTACATGATGGCAAAATAGAAAGTGGAAGATAAAGAGAAATCTCTCAGAACAACCATCAAAGACCATCGCTGTCAGAGTTATAGAAGATCTAACTACTAAACGTAAATCGGCCTTCATTCGGTACGTTTTTGATTATTATCACTCTTTCCATTGATTACTATTTATACACCTGGAGTAGCATGGCTATTTTTGTCATGCGATTCCAAGTATATAAATATTGCCAGCTGACAACATGGGAATAATTAAGAAAAGAAACGAAAGAAGGCCTCATTAATTCAGCTAGAGGACCTGGCAGTACTCTGACGATAGCCACGTTATGACTATCGGTCTTAACAACGAATTACACACAGTATCGTCTTATCCCGTGAACTAGAGAGCTCTGATTTCTGCCATATGCACTTTATTCGTCGCTGAAGGAGCATAGATATACACTGTAGTCCATATTTACATAAGGGACTGCCCATAAATTACGCCACGATCTTGATAATTGTGACCTCATCTTCTTGTCAAAACCTGTCAAGAGTTCAAAGACACACTTGAATAATTATGTCACACATTTCAATCTACTCAAAATGTGGAAGAAAAAAATACGACAAAACTACATGGTCTGTTTTCAATATTTTAGAAAAAAAATGTTTCAAATTCAAGAAATGTCATTGCTGTATGAAAATAGTATTGTTGACGTCAATGTTTATCAAATCTCCACTCCCATTTTTAATAATGGTTAAACGTATTCAGATGCTCTCCCTACTAAATGATCACGTAAATTATGGAGATCCCCTAAGAGGCTATATGGAGAGATTATGAACATCCCTTACGAGACTGTATGGAGAGATGATGGGCATCCCCTACGATGGTATATGGAGAGATTATGGACATTCCCTTAGAGCTATATGGAGAGAGTATGGACATTCGTAAGAGGATATATAAAAGAGTAACCTTTCTACTCACCAGATTTCATTGATAATCAATAATTATTTATAAAATAAATTATTCAGTATAGAAATCATCCAGTAACTATTTATATACTAAATTACAATATATAATGAAGCCATAAATAATGAGAAAGGAGACAAGAGATTCAAGCGTATAGTATGTGCTAATACATACGGATTCCTTGCACTTTATGAAAACAAAAATCAATTCAGAAGTAAGATGTGGAAAAAAAAATTATAAGAAATAAATATAGAAAGTGATCGATCGTGACAAATCAATCTATGAAAATATCAATAATTATCAAGACCAACGGGAATTGAACCAGTCCGTTCTGGCGGTACCAAATCGCATGACAACTAGAGTAAACGGGTTATTTTTGTGCTTGACTAACCACACCTCCCAAAAAATATACGTTTTTATCAAGACATTAAAACTGTGTACTCAAGTCACTTTGAACGGACAAATCGAGAAGATGACTATTACAACAACAACGAACATCCCGTACAAGTATTGAAGTATCATCAGTTACAACAAACATATAACAACCGTATTAGTTCGAAAGGGCCAATAGGTCTTTTAAACATGGATAATATAAATAGACAGTACAAATTTGCTTCAAATAATTGCTTACAAGGAGATAAAACTTATCCTAACCTGCATGTAGTCGTAAAATGGTGACAAATTAATCATATAAAATCAATGACAGCTGTGTTGCCAATGCGGTAAATCGAATCTTTTTATGGAGGTGCGGTTAGTAAAGAACGGAAAAATCCGTTTACTCTTGTTACCAGGCGATGTGGTGTCTTCAAAACGGACTGGTTCAAACCCGTTGGTTTCAAGAATTTTTAATTTATCCTCTCGTTTCCTATATGAATTTATTTGTATGAAAATATAACTAGCAGTAACTTTTGAAAACTGTACTACACGACTGATGAAAACAATCTTGTAGATGGCGTTTCTATAAATGAATTAATGAGCATTGCGTCTTTACAGACGGTCAAAGGATATAGAAAAATGTATGTGAAACTTAGTCATGGCCAGGACAATCGCTTAGGGATCTCTGTTGTGCCAAAATTTTACAGACACTCCACTTTCAACACTACCATTACATTAAAAAAAACGGGAAACTTCTAACTTTTGAAACCAAGAAGTTACCATGCTGTACACGTGAAATGACACCGCCGCTTGGAGGAATACCTGTTTCACCGAAAATATAAACCGGGTCGTATATTAATTAATTATTACTTCCAAAGAATTCACTTATCTTCGAAGCATAATATCATCAAATGGGAAAAACACAAAATAAATTTAACATAGTTACAAAATAACATATAAGATCATGGAGTAGATGTCTCCTATTTTCAAATACAAATATGTGAGAATAAACACCAGAACTGCACTATATATATA
Organism: Meghimatium bilineatum; assembly: GCA_034231615.1. NCBI lineage: Eukaryota > Metazoa > Mollusca > Gastropoda > Stylommatophora > Philomycidae > Meghimatium > Meghimatium bilineatum. Next base: position 64,519,351 of record CM067298.1, read on the forward strand.
ACGATCACCATATCATCACTATGTTATCAATGTCATACGTCGACACTAACAAGAGAATTCAAAAGAGAACTTGTTAATACGAAATCACTTGTCTACGTAGAATTCTTGGAGTAGCAATAAGAGACAGAATCAGAAACGAAAACATCAGAAGACTTCTAACAAACACAATGCCAATCCTGGATTACATCAGAAGACAACTGATTAAGTAGTTTTCGTATGCTTTCAGACTACCACCAGACAGTGCCTTTCAAAAAGAATTACTATACCGAAAAGATGGATACAAAGCCAGCGGCAGACTTTGCAAATAATGGATTACAGAAATACAAGAATCAACGAAAACAAACATATATGAAGTACATTAAAAGCCATCTCCAGAGAACTCTAATACCCCTGACGCTGAAATGCATAAAGGGGTATAAAGCGAAAAGAAATACTTCAAAAGACGCCATAGTGCTGATCTTCTGGGAAACTTCTGGAGAACATTTATTCTAATACAGTCATGGCATCTTCATGAATATCGCCATAGAGCTTCAAAACCTGAGTTTCTTGCGAATTCATTTCCTGTTGAATGTTTCCCCCAATCTTTCGTGTCCAACAATAAAAAACTTCCATTAAAATAACTCTTCTTGTTCGTATAACCTGCTTTTAGTGAATTGGCAACACAGCTGCCATTGATTTTATATCATTAATGTTTCACCCACTCACTACCACTTGTAGGTTAGGCTTCGACAGTTTTTCACATACCCAAACTTTCATTGTAATCCGATAATAAATCAGGGTGGCCATAAAAATAATGTTGACACTGTTTTATAACTTTTTGTAAAACATTTCTGAATTTCTACTACACGCATAGAAAGTCTATATATAATTATTACGAATAATAAGAGCAATCAGCTGCTAAAATGCACAATGCACCCACAACAATATAAGAGAAAAATACCCATTAAAATCACTCTTATTCAACAACAAAATGGATCGATCGGCAACTCGAACCAATTTTTGAAATAAAATGCAGAAACTGTGAAACTTGGCTGTGAATTTATATAAATTGTGATGAAATACGTCAGAATAAATGTGTGTACTGATAATATCCATATACACAACTAGTCAGCACACACATTCTCCAAATTGTCGATAACCGTGAACTGTCAGAGAAAATGAGTTGATAGTATTAATCGCCGGTCAGAAAGTACAACAAAGATTAGCAACACTGTTACCTATCACGTATGTGATGGGGGACGACTACGACAGTTCTTTTTGATGTTTTTGATTGCCCCATTTCATGGAGGACTACACGAAAAACAGAAGACAAACAGAAGAAAATGTTGAAGTCGAATGTGTCCGGCAGAAAGACATTGATATCTCAACTAAGTTGTAAATCTATGCACAACGCATTCTGTTCTCTGGACTACATCCTGCTTTTCTACATGAGTGAGAACGTAGAAGAAGAAAGCATTACTGTCAGTAATATGATCTTCTTCTTCTTCTTCTTTCCTTCCTCTTTTACCCTTTACAGGGGTCGAGGGAGATACAATGTTTTTATTCTCGCTTTTCTGGCAGCTTCAGATAATGTTTTTTAGTTTTCGTGTAATGTCTCTTTGATGTTGTCGATCCAGCGTACGTTATCTAAATCTACACCTGGCTCTTCTTTCTGCTTCTCCTCTCTTCATATATGCTTCATAAACTAATGAATCACACGGCATTCTTTCCAGATGACCAAACCATTGTAGAAATACCATCTACTTATATTTATTTATGTATTCGTTACTTTCAACGCATGAATCCATTCGTTGTTTGAACGATCTTAACAATATCGTATATTCAGCTTAGTGCATATATTACAAGAACATTGAACAAATCATGCTGGAGACTCTTTTCATATTACGTCTTGTTTTCAAGGAAATACTGCAGAAATATATTGAATTATAGAACCATAACTTAAGTCAGAAATATGTAGACCAGATTCTTAATTGGAGATAGAAGTTCTTATATAAATATATACGATGTCACGTAATGTACAATTGAGATAAAGTTCAAATCCTGTCTTCATGATGGAAAATGTCACCGACTGTGAAATAAGAGTCACGCTAATCCTTTATGCCCTTTATAAATGTAAAATAATGAGCGATAAATATAATAGCCATAATTCTGAGATTGTCAAAGAGCTAGGTTCGAGTTGACAGAGGACATTCCGACGTGTATCGTAATCAATTGGCTAGCAAGAAATATCATCAAGAGATATCCCTCGTCAAATGATGGAATCAATTGAGACGTATATAAAGATCTTACCTGATCGTAGCTGACGTCCTGTTTAACTAAGCAATGAGCACACTATATATAAAATAACGTAACTGATTAACACGCCAACTAACCAACCCAACATGTAATTAAGTAACTAATTAATTATAATTATGTTGGTCAGATAACACATTAATTTAATTAAAAACTAACCACTAACAAAACAACCAACTACTAGATTGTTAGATAGCAAACTAGCACAATAAAATTATAATTAAAACAGAATAATAAGCAAGGAGATGTGAAATCCATAAGCAACTTTTTAAATCAGCGATGTGTCACAAGACTTGGGTGTTACCATATTTAAATTGTACTCGAGTTTAATGTTAACCGAGTTTAATGTTAACCGAGTTTAATGTTACCAGAGCTGAATTTTACAAAAATGTAATGTTACTAGATGTGAATGTTACCAGAGGTAATGCTGCAAGTGTTGAATGTTATTAGAGTCTAATGTTACCATAGAAGAATGTTACCAGAGTTTAATTTTATCACAGTTGACAATTACCAGAGTTTAATGTTTCAGACGCTGGCTTCAGACCAATCATACGCATAGTAATAATTTATGATAACATGTATTTCTCAGAACATTGAAAGGAAATCACTTATCTTTTGCAATATTTTATCTGTGCGTTAGCCATAAGCTATTACATATGTGTATGTAATTATTAAATGAGTAAATTTATAGATAACTACATATAATCCTCCCACCGCCAAGAATATATTGAATAGTTTCATAATACAGTACCTATTCTTCGATAACGTATATGCAGATGAGACAAACATTTACCTCCTAAAGAACTCGGCATATTTTTTTGCAAATCGCCTAGACTCAATCTACCAGGAAGTAACAAATCTACTCTGTTTTGTGTTGACTATACCTATCACTACAATCAGCCGTGAAAGAAGTATGAGCTCCATGAAGAGAATCAATACATGTATAACAAATTACATGAACAACAATCGTCTATCATGTTTGAATTCCTTGGTGATTGCGAAGAAACTATTCAATACTCTTTCAACAGAAACAATATTTATTCAGATTGTACTCGCCAGTGTGTTGCCGCGTCCTGAAAGGGGGGAGCAAATAATAGCAACACTGTTTACCTTTCATGCATGTAGTAAAAGGCGACTAAGGAGGTTATGGGATGAATTTGGCTGCCCCATCCCATATAGGGTCAGTGACCCAAAGCCATGCTGAAGTCGGATGTATCAGGCCGAAAGGCGCAGATATCGCAGCAATGCTGTAAACCATGACACAACAAATTCCGTTCTCTGGACTACATGTTCCTAATCTGCAGGAGTTTGAGAACGAACGCAGACGAAGAAGAAGATGGTACTGAACGTTTTCGTAGACAAGAAGAACATATGCCTGGAGCCGTATTACAAGAGTATATAAGGTAGGTGTTTAAATAAAAACCAATAATGTAATATTTTGTACAGGGACATAAATACGTGTTACTGGTAGGAAAGAACGGGGGGAGGGAGGGGGGGGGGGCTACCTACCTACTAAAATGGTCACTCGGCTACCCCATTCTAAAAATTCAAGCTACGTCACTGGTAATGTAAAATATCAAAATCTCCTTCGTATCTTACAAATATGAACTGTCGATGCTGATAGGTATGCGCGGAGTCACAGGAGTTGTCATGGCAGTGGCCAAAAGAAAGAATCGTCTGTCGTACAGACACTAGCTTTGAGCTTCCTCTCACTGTTTGAAATCGTGATATGACCAGAAAATATGGGTACAATAGAAATGCAGTGAAAGATTAAATACAGTTTAACCTTCCATAAATGTGTAGAAAATGACGCTTTGGGATAAGCTAACAATGAGCGTCAATGTTGTGATTTTTGTTCTTTCTTGTATTAGTTATGACAAACATAAAACGAAAGCAAATGAAACTTATCATCATCAAGTGCCGTCTCCGAAACAAAGATTGGTTGGAATGGACCTCCAAAATAGAACTGTCTCTTGCTTTGACAGAATACTCGACCATACTGCATCATGTTCAGCGCATGATGTTTGCCTTGCCTGCTATTTGCATCTCTGCTTAACTTCTCTATACTATATCCTCAAATAAAGTCATCAAAAAGGTATCAAAATATGTCCAAATATCAAAATATGTCCAAATATCAAAATATGTCCAAATATCAAAATATGTCCAAATATCAAAATATGTCCAAATATCAAAATATTATTTGTATTTTCATTAATAGATCCATTTTCTTCACAGTTTTATCAGAGCCACTTTGTTCATTTAATTCTCTTTACATGAAAGTGGAAAGTGTCCCCTATTCTTCTGTATATCCACATCTCCAAAATATCAATTCCGTCTTCTAAATCATCTTGATTAGAAACTAGTATCATGGCATTCCCGTAATTGATCACATCTACTATTCAGTAGTCACAGTAGCAATGCAAGAGTATGCATACTCAAACTCCGAGGCAGATGATTACGTGAGCGCAACTTTCCAGAGAGTACAATATTTCTTCCCTCACTTCTGGATATCTTTATATCTGTCATTATTTGTAGGTGAACATTATCATCTCCAGCATCGACTCCTTCACTCTGTAGTAAATCAATGACAGCCTTTACTAGATCACTCATATCTCTCTTCAAAACTGTGCCATCAAACACAACATTGCCAGCCAATAAGTCGGTTCATTCGTCACCTCGATTCGTACATGGCCAGGGCAGTATATTCATGCAATACGTAGACCAACTGAGTTGTTCAGTAATGTGACGCAATTCTTTCTTGATATCTTCCTATCTTCCGCAGGCATGGTCTGGAAGCTAGAGAGTAGCACTGTGTTAGTTGATATTTCAGTCACTAGCCAAATGAGTGTCGCAGTCAGTCTCACTTCTATTTTTTTTTCGTGATTGACGTTGTAGTGGAACAGCTAGACGATTATTTTCAAACACAGTTTTTCCATTCATGTAATCAGCAAAACCCAATCCCAACTTACTAGTTCTTCTTGATTCTTGATTAGAAACAAGCTTCACATCACGTGGGGAATTTCCATGTACTCCGCTTTCCGTTCCAGCACCCATCTCAGTGTATGCGACGCGTCTCAGTCAGGTGTTGATTTCGTGATTTTCGGGGCCTTTGAATATAATTACTTTTCCTTCCCTCCCATCTAGATACTCCAATTTCTAACATTCTCTGTATGTGTGCGTTCTCAACCTCACTGGCATCATCTTCATCTTGAAATGAATTTGTTACTGCCTTGATCACATCTGCTTTATCTCTTCTCAGCAATTTGCCGTCTATCACTTCATTGTCTGCCAATAAGTGGGCTCTCTCGTTTACTCAGACCCCGGCACCACCAGGGCAGTTTATCTATGCAATGCTCTGGACAACTGAGTTGTTCAATAAATCCCACCATTCTTTTCTCAGCATCTATTTTTCTATCTTTTTTAAAGTCTTTTATTGAGTCTGTGAGTATTGCCGCGTGTGTTGATGTATCAGTTATTAACCAATTTAGTGCTGCTGTAACTCCCTCTACCTCCATCCTCATGCTCGATGAGACAGTAGAATATGCTGAAGATTTCTCAACCAACTTCCCGTCGTTTCTTTAGGAAACAAAACCCCAACCCCTTTTATTTGTGTTTCTGTTAACAGAGCCGTCTGTGTATATAATTATGCCTTGTGCTTTCGAGTGTTACTGGGCGAGTTCATGCACTGTAACATGGACCCTGACACCCGTCCATGTTCGACACGCTTTATCTAGGTGTACTATTAGTAACTTATTATAGTAACTATAACTAATCCGAACTTACTTGTCTTTCTGTTTACTGAGTCATCTGTATAAATGATTGTGTCTTGTGGTGGTGCGTGCATCTGGATACGTTTCTATACCGTCACCTGAGTCATAAAACCAGTTCACTCCATCCACGATTTCCCCAATTGTATTACTACATTTATCAGAAACATTTCCGCTTTTTCCACCTTCACCAAACCACTGCCTTTACCTACTACTTCCAATTCAGGCACTCTTTATGCTTCTGCAATCCAAGATTTTCCGCGGTTGATTCGTTGTCCCTTTGTCTGATATAGATTTTGCTAAGTGTGCTTGTCGAATTTGGTTAAGGTGTGGTCCTACCTACTCCAACTCATATCTTACCTTATTTTGGGAAAATTTAACAAGAATCCCATGACAGTTTGTTTGTTTTTCGTTCGCTCCATTGTAACCATCACGGATATCCGTGCGATTTCCGCCGGGAGCGTGATTACGTTGTGCCACCGTTATGCGCCTTGTAGGCCTAGCACATCCGATTTCGGCATGCCTTGACAATTCGGGTGGGCTACCCTTAGCCTGTGACAGCCTCTATATCTATCTCCAGGCACGCGTAGTGAAGACTCTTCGCCCAGACGATTTTCTTGCTCTCGTCTCACTCGAACGAGATGTTCCACTGTCTATGAACTTGCCTCGTGTAATTGGACGTGCTGTGCCTGTGCCCATTGGGTACTGAACCGTTTCTCATCCGTGAGCCTGGTTCCTTAAGGGGAAGAACTCAACAGAGGAGTTGGACCCTGGCCCTTTCGCCCTCTTAGCCGAGGTGTCATTCACCGACATCGTGTACCCCTTGTCCAAGTTCGAGTTTCACACCACGCGTTTGAGAGCAAGGCGTTCTCGAGCTGAGCGTCCTTGTCCCAATAGCGCCTGAGCCCATCAGGTACTGAACCCTTTCTCTCTTCAAGTGTATTTCCGGTGTAGGAAAACCTGACAGTAGAGTTGGGCTAAATCGTTGTCCCTTTTGTGCCTGAGCGCATCGATTACGGAACCCTTTCTCTTCGTCAGCATATTTCCGGTTTAGGAAGGCTCGACATTAGAGTTGGATTAGGTCTTCTTGCTTTACCAAACGCCAATGAATGGGTCTGGGTCTCTGCCTGTAAGGAACACAGGTAACTAGAAACTCGTCTCGAGCTGACGGAGCTTGTAGTTCCCCTTTCCTAGGGACTTTTCGCTTTCTACTTACTATTGCAGTTCGCGCTGCCCTCTAGCGCTGTTCTGCCCTTTCATTGTTTCATTGTACTCGGTATGAAATCTATGTCTCTCGCCATGCATCTACCTTTACGTGCATTTTACATTGGCCGCCCCTCCAATGTTCGAACTGGACTGACTAGCTTCACTGTATGTCGACAGTGTCGCTATATGTGGTGATGCTGGTGGTGTCGGAGATATGTCTGTCTCTTGTGCAGGCAAATCTCTTTCCATCTGCTACCTCCACATTCTCGGACACGATCCCCAAATGATTTGGCCAGAATCAGCTCGAGCTGCTGTATTTCTGTTTCCAGGGTGCACCGCGTGGAGGTACATTTGGGATATTGGTTATCTGCTAACCCTGAGTCCGCCTAGAGCAATGCGTTCCCTTTGCACCCCCCCCCCCATGACAGTGAAGAGGTTATCATTAATATATACTAGCACTGCCTTTATAGCTCCATTTTGGAATATTTTCAATCTACTCACCTGTGTCTGGAAGCCATGAACGATGACATATAACAACAGAGTTTGTAGCAGCTGAAAGAGTGTCCATTATTGAATGGCTGCATTCGCCGTGACATTATTAGTACTTATTCCTCTATGCTCTCTGAAGTACGTTGTCATTAAGTTTGAAGACTTCTGTCGAAAGCTATCGCTATATATAGTTTAAGTCGTGTTCATTAACAGTTTGTAAATTGTGAACCCATACAACTATCAATTGGCACTGTGTCTGCGATGTAGCCAGTTTTCGGTATTAGTCATGCCTTCATACTTTTGCACCCAGAAGCAATATGTGTTAGTATCTAGTATTCATTCTCTTAAGCATGTTGCACCTTGTTCATTATATTGCGAATCACCATCCGATTCTTCTTTGAAAGAAAGTCGCACCTCAGCATCAATTAGCTAATCTTTATTGACATCATTTTGCGTGTTAAAATATGTAATGTTTCTGAATATCACCCTGATTAGTCTACTGTAGATATCTGTCAAAAATTCTCTTCCCTGTTGCTCATCAGTCATTAGTGATTGCTCTGAATCTTTCTTGAAATAGTCACATTGTTGTGCGTCTGTTTGCATTTCATTGCTATAAGAAGCACCTATAATGTGTTCAGAGCTTTGTCTAATGCAACTTCTTCAGTAAAACTGCCAAGTACTTTGTTTAAAGTCTTGCACATGAGCAAGTTTGTTATTCAGCGGGCAATCCGTATGTCAATATGTTATTTTAACATTTCGACAAGATGGCTTAGTTAGCTCAGTTGTACGCATCTTGTTCTAGTTGTCTTATAATTATTTGTTCATTTTTCATGATTTTTCATGTTTCATTTTACATTTATGTAGAATACATGTAGCATTTTACAATTCTCGCAATTGCAACACTCAAAATAACACAAATGAGAATGCTATGACAAAGTAGTAATAATGACTCTAAAATAATCATTTAAAGATCATGTTTACCCAGTGGTAACATATGGATGCGAACTTGGACTTTAAACAAGAAAACATCCAGAAGTATACATTTATGTGAAATAAAATGCTACAATAAGATTCTACGAATAGTATGGGGCAGAGAAAAAGAAAAAAAAATTACAATTTTGAAATTGCTGAAACTAAATGAAAGGTGGCTTCTAAATACAATCATAAGAAGGAAGCTACAGAATCTTGGATACTGAAAGAGACATGATAGTATAGAAATGCCTATTATGTAGGGCAGAAAGAAAAGAAGACGATGGACCAGTGACATCGAATAATGTATGAGCATGTCTTTGAAAAATATAGGCCTGCTTGCCTGGGACAGATAGACGTTCACAGCATCCACGAAGAAGACAACATTCTGGAAAGAATATGTAACTTAATATAAATGTTACCATTTTAATGTTTAGTTTGCAGTTTGTTTAATGTCAATAATTTCATCGTGTCAATGAAAGTAATTCTAGCCATTCTTATTCATCTTTAAAGATATGATTGACTTCGATCATCGTTTGTGATTATGTGTCCAAGTTATTCGTCACTATTTATGTGTAGTATCTCTCCAAGTATGTTTATGTTTCAACACCGGCTCCTTTGCGAATTTGCTAATTATCCTGTTGTTGAAACATATACGGATTCAATATTCCCATCTGTGTATGGATGCATATATTGAAACACTATTAATATCAGGGTATAGAAAAAGTGATACGATTGTTAATATCACTCTTTGCAAAGAAGGCATATATATATATATATATATAATGATATAACATAATAGTAACGATGTTCTGAAATAGGGATAAGAAGAATTACAAGCACTAAGTTTCATGCACACAGTTAATAATGTACATACGTCGATGATAAGATCACATACCGTATCTTTGTCGAAGACTGCCTGAAATGGATCTTCAACACTTTCTATTTTTTTATCTCGTTGGAGGTTAACTCTGAAAGACTTTAATTGGTGCATATCTTTATACTTCCCTCCAATTGGTAAATGTGCCAGCCTCCTGCTTTAAACGATTTGATTTTCATTCAGTAAAATATTTGACAAGGCGTCATGTCATTTTATGTTCCGAAAACACTATTTTATCTGTCTAGTTTTTAATCTTACTGGCCAGTTTTCCTTGTATTCCTAACTTTCTAAGATCTCTTTATTTTTGTGTTTTATATTCCACTTAATTCTAATTATTATTCAGTTTAATCATAAATATAAAACATAGGTTAATTGGTCTAAAAATGTGAGTCCAATATCCTTCTTCTACAACAGCAATATATTTTCAACTTAAACATTGTATTTAATATTTACAAGAAATTTGTTGCGAGAAATGAGAGCAACATTGAGCTTTGATGAGTGTTCGTCAACCAACAGAGAACCGAAAGAGTCGCATTAGGGGAGACTATCGAATATATAGATATATAGATTTAATAAAATAATAATGTAATGAATTTAATCAGCAATTCCCTATTATTTTTCCCGATTGTGTTTCACACTAAGGCCAATAAATAGGATAATCTTATATTTAACTGAATAACATGAGATATGTGATTGAAATATTGCTCCAGTAACCGCTCTTTATGTGTTATACCAAGTAATATCTAATGTCGAAACCTAATTCCACAGATATCACAGCCATGCTGTAAAGCATGACACAAAACATTCCGCACCCAAGATTTTTGCTAATATGTAGGAGTCTTAAGAAAAAAAAAATCCGCACTACTGCTGAACATTTTAAAGCGTTAAAATAGCATCCATATACTCGACTCTCTGACATATCTGTTTAAGATGGCAAAGCTACCGATCTTGTTTAATATTGTCAAACGATCGCACTCTTAAGGAAATGTTCCTCGGTGATTCTTATTTTTCAAAAGGTAAAGATGCAAAACAGCTTTAATCGATTGTATCATCAATCCAAATTCTTAGGAATAACTATTGAAGAGCATGGAGTACAGCGCTTCATAAAACCACACACCGGTCAACAATCATTCTCAGTGGGCCTGAGGGGAGATGTGTGAAGAAAAATGACGTAGAGGCACCTGCACCCCGCAACTCAGATTCGGTATGTAAATCAAACAGCTCTCGCCCTCGTAGATGAAAATTCGGCTAACTCAGTAACAAAAAAAGGCCTGCTTCCTGTACGTCTATAACGTCGCAAACATCCTCCTTGTCAATTTTACAATATTTGACTCTATATTCGATGGTTGTGCTTACATTGTGGTTGAACTCTTCATCTTCCCCGCTAGAATATAAGAGAGAGCAAAGAGTGTGCATATTGATAATCAGATATTCGATTAGAAAATTCCTTTTCATTCTGTCCTGCAAAACTTTCTATTTCTGTCTCCAGAGATAATACATTCAAACAGGCATGACAACCATATAATTCTGCTGTCATGCTATTCATAATTGATTTTCGTCTAATTAGGGAATCTCCCTAGCGTTGTGGTAAAGCCGTTCGCTTTGTGTTCAACCATGACCATCAGAGCATCGAAGACATTTGCACAGAATTAATTAGGACTTCATTCGTTAAGTTTCTGATAATTATCATGGTTTCTGTTTGTCACTGTTTATGTATTTTAGTAGCATTGGCTATTTTTGTCATACGACTCCGTGTATATAAATAGTGACTAACGGAAACACGACAGTAATAAGAAAAGTAAAAAACAAACAAGATATAATTAATTTTGTGTAGAGGTCTTCCTTTACGGACCGTCATGGTTCAACGTGTCAAGATTTCGAGGCCCTCTCTGAATGACTTGTTCACATATTGGGATGTCTTAGAGTTCCCTGGAGATTATTGCTTGAAGCTGCGGAGTCACATGTTATGAGTGGTATTTCTGGCCGACAGCGTGCCGCTTCGTAGGGATGGACATCTGAGGCTAGAGCACACTCAAGTCAATCTATAATCTTTTTAACCATTTAAATTACGTCTTTTCAGTCACGATTCTTTATAACTGGTGCTATCACAATTAGTGCTTTCATGACTGCTGAGATTACAATTGGTGCTTTCACAAAGATGTTTTCAAACCTACTTTGTCAATAAATAATATTACTACGTACTTATAGGGCATTGTTGTCTGTCAATACGAACACCCTGAACGTTAATAGCTGATCTGTGGGCCATATACTCCTGCTCGGTACTGAGATATTCAGAAACGTGTGCATATTGCACGTTTACTTTCCTAAACGAATGAATAAAGAGCAACTAAAGATGGTGTGGTGTGAATGTTGGCAACTCCATCAGGTATAATGCTACAGCAACTCCAAAAAATATCACACTACAGCTAAATGTAAACTTTCGTTGCTGCATAATTTCCTGTTAAAGAATGGTGAGAGGCTTTCCATGGACTGTGAAAAGAAAGGCCGCTTTGCCACAGCAGACGCAGCTACACGTACAGGACCGATTTTGATTCTTCTAAAAATGTTTGAGGATTTTGATGAAAGCTGAATTTGTTGATGTTAAATGGCGCAGTTATCACTGTCAATCAGTGTAAATCAGGACGTAACGTATCTCGGTCTCCTGACCGTACCATGCTTACATACGTACCTAGAGCTTTACCGCTGGTCATTTCTAAGCTACATAGAAGCAACCACTGACGCGCTTTCAAAAATGAACGCCAAAGAAGACCCTCCGACAATCAGGTTTGAAAAGAATTACACAAAATACTGGTAATGTGCCAGCGGCACTCATTACTTTGTCGGTCTGCAACAAAACTGTAATTACATACGGAGAAAAGGATATGCTAGTGGTAATAAAATAACTCTATAAAGCAGAGGCTCTCACACTGTAGTCGCCAATGACCCATTTTCGAAACAAATTGTAATTTATACTCCAGTGAGACCTAAAATATCTTGTCAATATTCTTCATGCGGATTATTATATATATTAATTAAAATACCGACCAAAAAATTAAAAATACGTACCGTTCTTATTCAACCCCCCCCCCCGACAGGTCAGTGGCCACTCAAATTTCCAATGCTTTCTCTATGGCCTCCTTAGCAACACAAGCGATCTCCGAAGGCCATATTGCCCACGTTGAGAAACAATGCTATAGATGATAATAACAGGCACGTGAAGTCCATGAAGTCGCAAACTCGCTAGAACAAAAAAATCACTCGTACATAAAATTATCGTTGTAACAATACGAAAAAGAATGAGTAATCTAAACGTCAGAATACTAACTCAATGTCATTTTGAAATACATGAGAAGACAACTGATTAAATGGTTCGTACACAACCAGACTACCGTTTGAAATCATTGTCCAAAATGCAATGCAATACTATACAGACACAATGTCAATGACCGACCATGCACAAGATTGATTACATAAATAAAGGAACTCACGGAGTCCAACATAGGGCCTATATAAAATACAAAAGTGCTGTCTCCAGAGAACGTTTCACCCCTGACACAGCAAGCATCAAAGAAATAGAGTGAAATGAAATGATGCTAGTAGTTGATAGTCACTTGATTATACATTATGTATTTCAACACTGCGGTTTTTTAAATTTAATTAACACACGTTATAATACAATATTATTATTACTGAATTCTGATGTTACTGTTGTAATTTCCAATCACACCTAATCCACGGCACAACAGAATATCCTCAGCTCCTGCTAAAGCAACTTATAATAAATCTCACCCTCGACTTTCATCTCGATCAAACAAATCCCTTATCTCACAACTGCAAATTATGACCCGCTCGCGTTGTTTCGAGGCCAAGTCTTTAAAAAGTGGAAACGTAGATCGAACAATTTTATTGATTTTTTAATCAGCGACGAACGATCGCAACATGTCCAACACATTGATACATGTTTCTGTAATAAGGCCATTGAAATATAACGTCCATTCAAAGTTTGCTCGCATCAAACATTCACTGAATCTATGTTAACTTTACGTAGCCTTATTTCCTTTACGTAAAACATTTTTTTCCAAGAAGAACTGCAAGACTCAGTGACATGCATTGGTATGCTTTCTCTTCGTATAAGTTCCAATGTTTCAATGTTTACTTTGAAGCTTTGTCTTTTCATGGACGTGTTTTCATTAGAGATTTAATGAACGAAAGATGAAAGTACAAATAAGATGAATAAAATGTGTCGAACAGATTAAAGAAAGATCGACTGGTTAACAGTAGAAAAACGTGTTTACATGTTTATGAAATATTATAATAAATATTAGCTAAAAATCATCTTTTAGCTAATAATATTGGAAACACAAGACACCTATCTTAAGCACTATGCAACTGAAACTATGAATATGATGAATAGATATACCATGAATAGATATTCATATAATATATCACAATAAATAAGACTCGTAATAGAAGAACGAATTATTCAATCGTATTGAGGTTTAGTTTATATGCATCCATCTATTCGGCTAGAAGTGAAGTAAGCTTGTTTCACAAACCCAATTCGTCGTTTTAGTTCGTGGTTCGAACGCTGGCCATCCACATGGTTATAACAATACTATTCAACATATTAACTGTATCATGTGACATATTCTTTTTCCAGAACGTCGACTTCCTTATGAATATTCTGAAATTCGTGCGGTCTCTGGCACATTTGTGAAGCACATGGCTGTGTAGTTAGAACGCCGTTCTCAGACACTTGAGGTCCCGGGTTCAATCCAAGGTTGGGACAGAAATTTTTCTTTCAGAGGTACAATCAAAATCCTTCCTGTACATGTCACGGCGTCTGCTATGGCAAAGTCACCTTTATTTTCACAGCCCATAGAAAACCCCCCTTGCATTACTTCACAGGAATACATGCAGTAATGCAATTTTTTTTTCTGGCAAGTTGTCATGTTTCCTATAGCGACATGTGCATACATTCCTGAATATCTCTTGTGCAACGATGTCTTCAGACCTACGGTCCTAGATGGCGAAGAGAACGTATGTATTCTCAAACATAATCGAATGTTCTCCAGAAAGCAAGGGCAAACTACAGGAATACTGTGCCAAGAATTCCCTTATGGATGTATTAATGGAGCCTCAAAATTCACAATGTCCTGCACAAGATACGCTTAAAGTATACATCGGTTCAGTGGTTAGACATACTGTTATCGTAATACATACACTAAAAAAACATAATAACACAATGGAAGAACACATTTCTTTGTTTATTGCAGTATATTACTTAAATCTTAAGGTATTTCCTACATTCAATCACATCAACATTATATTATCAATGTCAGAAGTGGACACTATCTAAAGAACACGAGAGAAAGCTTACTACGTGTGAAGTTGGCTGTCTAAGATAAGCAGTAAACACAGAACAAGACTATGTGACAAATAAAAAGAGATTAAAAGAACATTGGAACACTACCTAAGGTCAAATACATTGAAAAAACATACCTATGGTCAAAAACATTGAAAAAAAAAATAAAAATCCGGCCCCATTTAATGGGAATGAATTCATATTGGCCAACAGTAGCAGTACATGACATGAGAGTACCATTAGGAAGAGGAATATCAAGAAAAAGGTGGATTGAAGGAGTTGCCGACGTCCCGAGATGTTACAATAGTAAAGTAAAGTAACCCATAGCATTTATTAATGCCGTGTGATCTCACATTTCACAGGCTCTGCAAATGAGGGCGGTAGCCATCTCCTCTCCCTCGCAGTCTTTACTTCCCGGATTAATCCGGTACCCATTTAAGGCTGGGTCGACCTGGGAGCCGTTGCGATCTGAAAACATTTCCGCCTCAACTGGGGAATGAACCCATGACCACTCATATGCGAAGCCAGTGCGCTAACCACTGCACTATAGTACTCGGCTCACTAAAGTACTGCATATCAGAACACCACAGAGTCCGAAATAATTCAAACACGATAGTCCGAAAACCAATCGTTATTCTATTATGACACGCATAGCAGGAACATCACAAGGAGATAGATAAAGAATATCGATTGACATATCGGATAGATAGATAAGTAGGATGCTATAGATATATATACAGAGAATATATAAGATAGATGCGATATATATTATAGATTATATGGATAAGTTAGATAAGATATGTAAGATAGACACTGTAGATAAGACAGTTAAGATAGATAGTATAGGTAATGCCAGGAACAGGGTGATGATGTTTTGCTAATCACTGGAGACACATATATTAACACATACAAATCGATGTTTCGATCAAACAGCCTTTATCAAGACAAACACAACAGAAAGTAAGTAAGAACGACACTGTGGACGTTCACATCGCCGTGTTAATTGTAATGTGACCAGAGGAGTTGTAACTAGGTCAATATGATTCCATAGGTGACGTTGCACGACACACACGTGAAACTATTGGCTATGGTGAACAGTGACGTAGCGTGACTTTTCAGAGTGGGGACGTTGAGAGACCTTTTTATTAGTAAGTAGGTAATGCGTCTCCAATCGTCTGTGCTTGTCTGCAAAAATGTTAAGTACCCTCTCAATAAATGTTGGTTCTGATCAGATTAACAGCTTTATCGCCAAGGAATTCAAACATGACAGATGATTGTTGTCCATTGAATTTATGAGATATGTTTCGATTCTCGTCAAGGTGCTCGCACTTCTTTCACTGCTCGCTGTAGTGGTAGGTATAGTCAACACTATGCAGAGTAGTTGTTACTTCCTCATAGATTGAGTCTCAGCCATTTACAACCAAATATGTCAGGAGTTCTTTAGGAGGTAAATTATTTTCCTCATCCACATATACGTTATGAAGTTCATTTTTTAGTAAGTGGCTATCAAAGAATGGGTAATGTTTTATTAAACTATTCAACATATTATGTGGAAAGTATTTGCTGTAATCTTTAAATCTACTCTCATATACTAACGACTGCAAATGATCTGTCACTATTGACTCATTTGAGGTAGTTGGTTATTTGGTAGCTGATCCAGCGGACCATGGGCTCAGGTTCATGCCCTTTGACATAATTTGAGCTAGTAAATGTAATAATTCTAAATAATTTCCTTTGTTTGCGGCACATCTCCGGTTTACATAACAGTATTACCAACTAAATGAGTCGATGCAAGTATTGTCTGTCTGAAGACAAAAACTAATTATGTTTTGCTGCTTGTAGTCGCGCAGCTTCTAATAGCAGATGTTCGATTTGTATCTTGCCCAGCTGATGAAATGCCTCATTGTGTAATATATTGTTTTGAAGTGGTGTTTTACTGCTTTTCTAATAAAGTTGCTTAAATTATAAATAGATTCCTTGCACCATTCATAGGTTTTCCCCACAAATAATAGACGTACATAGCAAAAAACATTTTATTTATCAGCGCAGCCAGTTATCAAAGGAAACCTGTCATACTAGGACGATTGAAAATTTCGATTTCTATTATTACGAAATTCTTAATTGACAACGAGGATGTGGTCTTTGCAATTTCAACACACAATGTTGTTCATATGCAAAATTACTCACAATAGTAGTAAAAAGAAAGTTAACACTATTTGCCTCTAGCTAACACATTTTTTCTCATATTTTAACAGTTACACACACCGCAATTAATTACACACACACGCACACATAGAAATAGTAGCGTATAACTTATGCACAGTGTAACAGATAAAGGTAACAGATAAAGTTTGCAATTCTCAGAAAATGCGTCATCATAAATTATTTCTGAGCATTTGATTGGTCTGAAACCAGCTTTTACACCAGCGCGGTAGATATTTAAAGATTGACGAGTTTTAGAGCTTGTGCTTGACCAGATGCCTTTTTTCCTATTGCCATATCCTTTTTTTGGACGCCACAGCTTCTCGGCGTCAAACTTTCAGTGCAGATATTAGTTTTTATGGCCGCCAAGGCTTTTGGTTTCAAACTGCACAGGCGGAGAGCTGTCAGATAATGTTTATAGCAAATATATATTAATTTATGTGGGGTAATTACTTTGTTTAAAGGGAACGCCGAACGTTTTGTCGTCTATTGACGCTACGCCACTGATGGTGAAGGTGTATTTGGGGAATGTGACGGACCGGGTCTGGGTGACATACGCATAGGTGTAGCAATTGTTGCGTCTGTATCTGATATTGCCAAAATACTTAGAAACGTCAGGCTGAATGTGTCTCCGGACCAGTAGACCCTGAGATTCTTGTCATATTGTAAGCAGCCGTGGGTGGGGGTCTTAGAACACTTCCCGCATGTTGAGATCATACTGCAGAGGATGAAGGTGTCAGAGAAGGATATTGCAAACAGCAGCCCTATGGGAGTAGAAAGTGAGAAAATGGTTGATCCTGTCGGAAGACGAAGACCTGTGAGTGTTCAAAAGTATGGTCTGACGAGAGAGGCTACACACTGGAAGAAGGACAGACATGAGAACTCGGTATACATTGCAAATCTCCAATTTCTGGTTTAAGTTTACTTCTATTTTGAAAAAAATTACAATTCGCATAAAAATTTTATCACATAAAGATAATTATGCGATGTTATCCATAATCTATGACACTAGGATGTTCGGTTAGAGTTATGAAGATGAATTTCAAGAGATATTCAGGTGTACCACTCACTGTTGTAGATGCCAGTCAACAATATTGTGTATTGTCACCTCTATACCCACGTCACTAAAGTCTATAATTTCTCCAATGGTCGTGTAACAGATAGTATATATATATATATATGTGTGTATATATATATTGTGTGTATATATATATGTGTATGTGTGTGCATATATATACATATATATATATATATATATACATATATATACATATATATATATGTATATATATATATATACATATATATACATATATACAATTACATATATATATACATATATATATATACAAATATGTATGTGTACACACACATACAAACACATACAAACACACATACACACATACACATACAAACACACACATACAAACACACATACACGCACACATACAAACACACATACACACTCACTCACACATACAAACACACATACATATATATATATATATATATATATATATATATATATATATATATATATATATATATATATATATATATATATATATATATAATATATATATATATATATATATATATATATATATATATATATATATATATATATATATATATATAATAAATAAGAGTTATACATGGTAGCTAAGCAGGCTAATGTAGAATGTAGACAGATTGATAGAGATAGATAACATTGTTAAAATATATACGATAGATAGATAGAAAATGCAAAGACATAAAATGCATAAAATATAGGTTGGAAGGTAGAGAGTTATGTAGACTGGTAAATAATTCTTAAAAAAGTTCAAATTATTGGTAAGCTTCAAAATGTCTAAGAATTCATCATGTATTTGGTTGTTTATCAGTAACTAGTGGCCACTTTTTAAATTATTCGGTAGCATACATAATCAACATTTTCTCTATTGTTAAACAACGCGTGCGTTTTCAAAACAGAAATGGATATC
>CM067298.1:64538602-64765753 GCA_034231615.1 Meghimatium bilineatum
GCCATTAAGTAAGACTAAGAACTAGAATATGATAGTAGTGGGTATAGACATACCATTAAGTAAGACTAAGAACTAGAATATGATAGTAGTGGGTAGAGACATGCCAATAAGTAAGGCTAAGAACTAGAATATGATAGTAGTGGGTAGAGACATGTCATTAAGTAAGACTAAGAACTAGAATATGATAGTAGTGGGTAGAGACATGCCAATAAGTAAGACTAAGAACTAGGATATGTTAGTGGATAACGATATGTCAATAAGTAAGGTTAATTAAAAAACTCACACTGTACATGACACAAAATCATGTGGCTATCACATAACTACAAAATCCTTCCCGGCAACTCCCTGACGGCAAAAATTGCAGCATTTGACAGTTTGCCAATACGAAAGGCGGATAACAATAATATATTTGTGAAAGTAATTAACAAGTTAGGTGGAGAATTGGAATATATTAGTAGGCAGGGACTAGTAAATCAGTGCGGGAGATTTCTGAAAAATTGGAAGACATAATTGCTATCAACGGAAGGAACCCACCCCCCCCCCGCGCCCAATTCCTATGATAACGAAAGACGTTTCATAGTGGTTAAATATAAGTCGTTTGCTACATAATTTTGAATATAATATAATACAAAAGGGTCATACATAATATTCTTACAGGTAAGCAAGGTTGAAGATCAAGGTGTCTATAAAACAATTAAGTTATAGAACGAATATGTCAATAATAATAATAATAATTACTTTGATGCAATTCATTTAGCCGACACCGAGGACAGTATGGAAGACCTTCCAACAGAATTAATTAGGACCCCATTCACTACGTTTTAAAAAATTATTATTTGGCTTTCGGTTGCTCACTAATAAATACTTGGAGATGCATTGGCTATTTTTGGTATGCGTTTCCAAGTATGCAAATAGTGACCTTCCAAATACCCCAAAAATAATAAAAACCTAACGAATGGGGTCGTAATTAAAACTTTGGTAATGTCTTTATTGGATACGGTCATGATTTAGCCGTGTTCTTGACAAACCATAACCATTCTGACAAGAACACAGTTCTTTTTCAGTAGATGAACTGAGGTTACACCGGACTCATGTAATGTGTGCTGTCTCCAAGGCATGATCATGTAAGGGGAGATTGTGGATGCATGTGTAGTCCATAATGGGAGGAATTCTGGTGTCATATAATGCCAGGATCATCATGTTGTACCCAGAGCGTAGCATACAAATCTGTGTTTACTAACTTATCATGATTCTGACAGATTTCCTGACCCATATGCAGCAATTATACTCCTAGCACATCCATCATATACATAAATATATATAATATATATATCAATAAACCCGTAACCCTTCAGGGTCGTAGGGGTACCACATTGGATGCCTCAGCACACAGAGTCCTCCAGCGAATTCTATCCTCAGCAATGCGGATGAGTGTGGAAATATCTTGCCCTGTCCATTCCTTGATGGTGTCTGTCCATTCCTTTATTTTCTCTCCTCTGCTTCTTCCACCCTCGGCAGTTCCCTGCAGTATTGTTTTTGACAAGGAATCGTACATGCATACATGTCCGAACCATGCTAGTTTTCGTCGTTTCACTATAGAAAGCAATGGTTCCTGAGCACCTGCACACATCTCTACTTTATTTCTTACGTACACATTGGTCTTATGTTCCCTATAGGAAATTCGTGATATGCGCCATCACATATGCGTCTGCCTCAAAAGGCCACAGGTTCATTGTTCGCTGGCCTGCATCTCTGCGACATCCATGAGGACCATGCGACTGAAAACTAAGATATGGAGACAATACATGCAGTAACCATTACATTTTCGCAGGTGAAAGATTGTCAGAATATGCCTAACCTTTTCTTAGGCGTCTCCTACGACATGCTTAGAAATAAAAAGTGACCCTATCTCTTGCACCCTGAAATAGAAGTCTAGGTTCGGTTGACACGCGTGTAAATACTAATAGTTATGGAGTAATAACAGGCATACCACAGAAATGACACATGTATTATAGACATGCAGAGAGAGTAAGAGGTGTGTAGAAAACATGATGTATTAGAAAATGTGTAGTTATAAAATAGTACTTACGTAGAACACACATTTTTTATGTTTCACTTGAACACAACAGACGGACTATCACTAAGACTAAGGGGTTATGAGGTGTACATTTGAAAACATACACATTACAATACACAAGATATTTTCAAATACGCTAGGTCATTACTGATCCCGTGTTCAATCCTTACATCAGTTCTCATTGTCCTCAGGTATGCTTTCATTATAATGTATATAATAGTTAATTGGATTAAATAATCAATATGATAATACTGATTATAGTCAGTCAGTCAGTCTGTCAGTTCCTCTTTTGCCAAGTTGGCACATAGGGCGGATGTCATAGTTCTCCATGCCTGTTGGTCAGTTGCCAAGGATTGCAGGTCTTGTGTATTTATACCTGTTGATATGAATTCATTCATAACAGTTCTTCTGAGCGTTGTTTTTGATCTTCCCTGTTTTCTTTTCCCGTCTGGTGTCCACATGAAGGCTTATCATGGAATTCTGTCTTCCTTCATTCTAATTATGTGGTCGATGTATGTCGAGCGATGTTTTCTGATGATGTTCGTCACATATTCTTGTTTTGTCTCCTCTCTTAGTATGTCGTTTGATTTGAAATCTTTCCAATTAGTATTTGCAATTTTTCTGAGGCATCTATTCTCGAAGGCAACTAACTTCTTATCCATTAATGTGGTATATTTCCAACTTTCACATCCATATGTATACTGATTATAATGAGTACAAATGAATTAAAAATCAATGGGGTGCAATACAGCCTATAATAAGATAAGTGCTCATGTTCTTTGATGTTCAATGATTTCTCCACCTGAGCTACACATTGGAAGTAATGAAGTGGTCATTGATATATGTCACCTTAGAAGTATTAGAAGAAATTACTGATACGAGGTAGCTTCAAAATGTTTTCGGAATAGTTGACTATTGTTTAAATCAAGATGATGTTATGAAAATTTATGATTAGAATCTGTTAACGATCGTGACGAAAAGACTTTAAAAACGTAACTTCCACTTATATTCTCGAAGAGAAGATGTGCCTTTGTGTAAGTGCTATTTTCATCGTCGGAATTCAAAATGCCCTAGATTGAATAACATGCAAATATCGAATTCTGTGATTTGCTTGAGAAGCCACACTCAGATACACAAGATTGCTTAAGTTAATAAAGTATTTTCTCCGGCGTATAAGAGATGCAATGAGAACGAAAAAAAATGATTGCGAATCCTTTTCAGGATGTAGACATATTCTAGCATTATTTGGCTGTAGTGATTTCATAGGCCAAATAATAACGTTCAGTAATTTGCCATTGCTTTCTGAATGGTCCGATGCACAACTTCCGGTTGCGGGATTTGAACATGCTTTCGTGGCCGTCACAGACTTGCTCTGTACCACGTTACCAGAGAGCAGGACAGCAGAAGGCAACAACCAGAAAAACAGAGAACACATAGTTGTATTATGCTGCGTGACAATAATCCGGCACATCGATCACTATTGGTGAAACAGTACCTCGTAAAGCACAATTTGATTACCGTGGACTGCAATCGGCACTGAAAGAGCAGAAATTCAAATATGCAGATAACGTTTTCACCAATGCGACAAAATAATTGAGATATGTATAAAGGAATAAATCCGATGAATGTTTCCATCAGATGTACGTACGTTGGAAAAAGTGTGTACTTGCTGAAAGGAACTAGTTTGAAGGAATAGTATACATATTTCTTTTATTATTTATTTCTATACAATCCACTGATTCTGGTAACTTTTTGAAGCTACCTTGTATATAATTGAAGGAAAACAGACATACAGATCGTCTGGATAATATTGTCATAATGTAATAAAGTAATAAATACGTAAATAGTTTCCAGATTTAAAAAATGTAAGAAATTAGTACCATCTGAATATTTTTTTCTAACAAGTACAATCGTGTTGTACAACAAAACATCATCACTGAAATATTTTAACCTATCTTCCAAAAGATTGGGTTTTTTTTTAATACAGCAGGAACATGCATGCACTAGAATGTGAACAAATACTCTACCAATTTTTGTGAGCATCCATTTATATCTTATACACAATAATCCACACTTTAATCACTGCAAAATTGTGTTTTAAAAGGCGGGGGGGAACAATTTTATAGGAATTATTTTAAATCTATAAAAGAAAAAAATAATTGGTAGCATACATTTCATAATAATTCAGCATGCAGCTATCAAATCAGCATTTTGTGACTGTGGTGATTTTCTAGGCAATATAAATACATTCAGCAGTTTGCTATTACTTTATAAACGGTCCCGATGTACAATTGCCTGTGGCGGGAATCGAACTCGGTACCTTGGCCGTCACAGACGTCATTTGCACCACTTTACCACAGATCCGTTATATCTATAACCGATCGTTAATTATCCAAAAATAACATGGCATATATCCGCAACATTTCGTGGCAGAAAGGATAAACAAATAGAGATCTATAAAACTGAACCAGACATCTAGAAGGAAGTCTGAGCAAGCGCAAAGAATCTCTCTTCCACAAAATGTTGGGTATCGGAAAAGAGTGGATCAATTTCACAGTAACCTGAATCGCTCATGAACGCATTGTCAATAGCGGGTACAGAAGCATACAATTTCTGTGGTGTGGACAAGAAGTCAGACTTTCAGAAAGTGTTATTATCTGATGTCGAGTCCTCGGGGAGTGCAATATTGCACTATTATTTCCATATGGCATAGCAGTGAATGACACGGCTATAATTTTCTTTTAGCAATTCATTTACCATATTTTTGCACAACGTATGTTTCTAATAGTAGTTTTAAAATGAGCATTGGCAAAAAAAAACCACACTGCCACTATGTTATTTAACATCTTAAATACTGGAAACTGTATACGGGTATAGGCTAACGTGTTCTCCATATGCAGCAAAGCTCCGGAGAAAGCACCACCCCTCACACCTCCACAAAGAAAATGATGCAGAAAATAAAATAATATAATGGGGGCAGATGTATAATGATATAGCTAATGTAATTCTACAAGTAGTTAAAGTATGAATCTATTTTATTAGAACTTAGCTTTATATTATTTAAAAAAAAATCCAGTTGACGAACTTTGGGCATAGTAAGTAAAGTAACCCATAGCATTTATTAATGCCGTAGGGGTGTGAGATGTTAGCGATCTGACATTTCAGTGGCTCTGCAAATGAGGGCGGTAGCCATCTCCTCTCCCTCGCAGTCTTTACTTCCCGGATTCATCCGGTACCCCTGTAACGCTAGGTCCACCCGGGAGCCGTTACGATCCCGCCTCAACTGGGGAATGAACCCAGGACCACTCATATGCGAAGCCAGTGTGCTAACCACTGTGCTACGCGGCTTCCCAAAAGGCCCCATCACAGCTGTACACTGTTTGCAGCAGGAAGTGTTCAACAGACTAGCTAATAATTGGCAGAATCTATCTTTATATATCATTGACTTATATTTCCTTCAGCACATACATGTCTCATTCCTTGACTTTGTTAGAATATTTTCCTTGGTAACGATTTACTAGTGACTGAATCAACTATAGTCGTGTTACTTTCTTACGAACCAAACTAGCGAGTAAACTCGAAGTTACCTTGTCTTACAGCTGAAAACGAAGCAGAAAATAGATAACAAAATCTGGTTTACTTTTACTAGTTCTAATATATAATATGTATACGCTAATATGTAATATACATACCACAGACATGTGGATGAGAGGTGTACATATCAAAGATATGTGGTTGACAGGTGTATATACCAAAGACATGTGGATGACAGGTGTACATACCAATGACATGTGGCTGAGAGGTGTTCAAAGCAAAGTCATGGAGGTAACTGAATGGTGAATCTTAGAATTGTAGGTAACTGAATGGTGAATATTGAAGAGTTGTAGGTAACTGAATGGTGAATATTCTAGAGTTGTAGGTAACTGAATGGTGAATATTCAAGAGGTGTAGGTAACTGAATGGTGAATCTTGAAAACCTTTTAAGAATCCAATGAAATGCAATATGAAATGATGTAGTGCATTAATTTTAATAATGTAACAAGCACAAATATAATATTAAACACACTGTGAATTCTCTGGTGTAATTTTTGTGAGTCCATAATTTGTTGCTGTGTTCGAAAGGAAAGCAAGGAATAGCAACTCTGTTTACCTCCCATGCATGGTGTAAGTAGCGATTGCTGATGTTCTAGGGTTAAGTTGGCTGTCTCATGCCCAAGAGGTTTTAAGTTGCATACAAGTCATGCTGTAGTCGGATGTGTCAGGCTAAACGGCGCAGATGTCGCTTAAAAACTATAAACCATGACACAATGCATTCCGTTCTAAGGGCTACATTCTGTTAATCTGTAGGATTTTGACTGTGATCCGTCTACTGTCGTCATTCCATGTCCGAACTGTCTAATGACATTTACAGCTCGAATAGGGCTCATTAGCCATCTACGAACTCATAATCAAGGACATAACTAAAATTGAATTTTCAAAAGTGGATGTAACTAATAGTCATCATCACATGTGATGGAGAACAACAACAACAGGATTTTGAGAACGAACTCAGATCACAATATTAGAAAATATAATAAATTTAATTTACCTGACGGTATAACCGTATGAAACATGTCCGGTTCTATGACTCATAGTAATGAGAGTATCTCGGTCAAGTTAGGTGCTTAGTTCAATTTCAGCTACTGACCTTCCATACAGCTGTGGCAACCTACATACTCTTTATTATTGCGTAGAAAACCATTAAAGTCAAAAATGCTAGATTGAAGAGGATATTTATGAACTAAGATTATATATAATTATAGTTCCTCGCTATAACAAAACGTGATCATTATAATTGCTCCCAGTTCTCGTAGCTCCAAATGTCATAACTAATAGGCTGTGCATTCAGGGAATTCTAACGTACAAATAATGCAACAGTAATATATTTGAAAATTATACAGACACAAACTCACACACAGACACATACATATGTATTTGTGTGCACAAATTGTTTTCTGTGTCTGCAAAAAACATGGTATTGTGGGACGTTTTCTCACTCTATGAACAGCATCAAAGCATCATTGATGAATTAGGACTTGAATTATGTTGTGTACATTAAATATCCTTAAACACCTATGTGCCACCTAGTTAAGTATTATGACAATACACGTTACTACATGTATGTATACAGAGTTTCCACCTTGTTATGTTTGAGGATATAGATTGCTATGTTTGAGGATATAGATTGCTATGTTTGAGGATATAGATTGCTATGTCTAAGGTATACCTTGCTTAAAAGGATAGTACTTACGTAGAACACAGGTAAAGAAGTCTTACTTGACAAAGGCTAACAAACTATCAATAGCAGCTGCAAAAGTTGAAAAAATACAAACAATACACAGGACATAATTGACATTTTGACAAAAAGGCATTTATCAAGATGACACATAACATCAAAACACATTGAGTGGAAATGATACAACGACAATCTAACGTGTACGAGCGAAATGTAAATGTGAGATGCCGGAAGGATAGGAACGGGTAATACATAAAAACTTAAATACATGTGAAAACGAAACGAACAAAAAGATAACGTAAATGACGGAGCAAAATGGGTAAAGACAAGGACCACAGAAACCGAGAACTAAACACAGGAATGGTCGGAATTATATACAAAAGGATTGATAGTACGTATTTTCGAGAGCGTACCTAGACCTATCATCAATGGTGCAGAATCCAATAACAGTGACCTGAACATCAAAAACACCACGATTGTCCTTACCGTTGAAGTATGTGGCCATAGGCCACAGGTTTACTGTGTTTGATGGCATGAAGATGGTTGCAGAAGCATTCGTTCAATCTTAAGCCAGTTTCATTGATATACTGCTTGCCGCAAAATGATAACGTAAACGACAGTATGGGATTCACATGTAAAGACTCCATAGTGAAAGTGACCTTAGGAAGTGAGACGGAGCGCATCTGAACCATATAAGGACATGTGTAGCAGCGAATTAGTGAGCACCGAACAGTGCCACAATGGTCAGGCACGAAGACCGATGGTGGCTGTGGACCTAGATTTCCTTGATATTTTTGTCGCATCTATATGCAACAAGAGGCAAGTCCTGGAAAGCGGCACGAGTGTGAGAATCAGACTGGAGACGGGAATAATGTATGCTGTTTAAGCAGGATTAAGGTTAGAGTTATGAGTATGAAAGGTAAGGAAAAGTTTAACTCTATCAGTGGGAGGGGGGGGGAAGAACCATGTGAGTTAGTCAAGGTATCGAGGCGAGATAACTGACGCACACGGAGTCAAGCAAGTGGACTGATACTGTTAGGGCACGAGCATCAGCGTAAGAAATCAATCATCTCAAAGGATTTTTTTCAAGAACGTCGTCATCATCACTGCATATGCAAAGAAGACAAAGAAGCTGGGAGATTGTCGGTAGAGTATGAGGAAATAGAGTAGACTGTTATTGTAAGGGAACGTAAGCGTTGTAGAAGTAGGCATTTGGAAGTCGGATAAAAGATGATCATGGTTGGAACATATAATGCGCATATGTTGAAACCGCTCATTTGTTGTCAAGGTGTTGGAGTAAGTGTTAGAGCATTATCGTACCTCATAAGCAGCTTCTTCAGCCGCTTACAACTTGTGGGTAATACAATGTATGCTTTTGATGTTTCTTCTTACTGGAGAGCTACACACGTAAATATACACTCGTTGTAAGCAGAGCTCAGCTTGCTTACTAGGGGGCAGCCGGTTACTCACAATTTGAAATATTTTTACAGATAAATTGAGAGAATTTATCATGCCATTTTATGTGATGTTGAAATACGCGATGTGCATGCTGGCGAAGTTAGATAGACAGTTTTAGAAAAAAGGCCCAATAATTCACTCCGCTTAGAAATGTTAATTTTTAGATGCGTGAGAATCTACATAATGCTTGTGACATAGGTATATAGTAAGTAAAGTTAGCCTGGGTAGATAAAAGCATAGTTCTATATATTTCTAGATGTCTGTGGATAACGTCGGACATTGGTGTTGATATTTATTTTTAATATTTTTAGATCTGAAGTCACGCATCGCAGCTGCTATAACTAATTAGGTTGTTTTTCTCGCTATGTATAATGAGCTAGCATTTTGTTATGTGTGATAATTCAGGAACATATGATTCATACTTATATTACAACTTATTTCTAATGAGATTGTCATTTATACCAAACATTACTTTATCACAACAACAACAATATATACGTTCATTAGACCTGATATAACTTTGTCAATTAATATTATTAGATGAAATATTAAAGAAAATGTCTAAAAGAAAGAAAGCTAAAAAAATACCCCAATATACTTAATTATAGACAAATGAGATATGTAACATGTGCAGAACAGTGAAAAAGTCATGGCTAGAAACAAAATGCAGTGAAATAGAATACATGTCAATACAACAGAAGACAAAATTAATGCATATGGAGATAAGGCAGATAACAAATAAGAAAAATTCTATAAATGAGAGACACTGCGATCGGTGAAGACCAATTCGGTTTTAGGAAAAACAAAGGAACCAAAGAAGA
Source organism: Meghimatium bilineatum (assembly GCA_034231615.1). Classification (NCBI taxonomy): domain Eukaryota; kingdom Metazoa; phylum Mollusca; class Gastropoda; order Stylommatophora; family Philomycidae; genus Meghimatium; species Meghimatium bilineatum. The sequence continues at coordinate 64,548,234 of CM067298.1, forward strand.
TATACTTAGTATCCGACTTGTGATAGATAAATATATAGAAGTCCAAACAAGTAACTATATTTGCTTCATAGACTACAGCAAGGCATTTGACAGAGTCTCAGAGTCTGACAGAGATAAAATGTCTTCAAGAAAAAGGCATAGAAGGAATAGACATCAGACTGATTAGAAATATATATTGGGAACAGACTGCATCATTAAAGTGTGTAAACAGCTACAAACCATACATAGAAATAAGAAGAGGGGTAAGACAAGGATACATTTCATCACCTAGCATATTTAATATATACACAGAGAATATCTCTAAAAATACAAATGAAAGGCGAGAACTCAAATTTAAGGGAAATTAATAAACAACCTGAGATATGCAGATGACACTGTTCTATTAGCAGAAAGTGAACATGAATTACAAAGACTAATAGATCAAGTCAATAACTCAAGTCATGAATATGGACTGGAAAATATTCATAAAAAACCATGATAATGTGCAAGGACACAGAACAAAACCAAGAACAAGAGCTAAACATAAACATACATGGAGAGAAATTACAACTAGTAAAACATTATCAATATCTTGACCACATAGTCACAAAGGACGGCAGATGTGAAACAGAAGTTAAAAGGAGAATAGGAATGGCTGAAAGTACCTTCAATGACATGAGGAAAATAGTACATGCAATGACATGAGGAAAATAGTAACATCTAAACAAATTACAAAGTAGTTAAAAATAATAATTACAAAATACTACATATATTCTATATTCATGTATGACTCAGAAACAAGGATAATAAACAACAATTAGAAGACAGAATTGATGCCTTTGAGATGTGGGTATATAGAAGAATAGTGAGAATATAACGGAAAGAAAAGAAAACAAACAGAGGTTCCAAAAACATTTAATATGGAGAAAGAATTACTAGGATAAATAAATATCATGCAAATTAATCATTTTGGTCACATTAAAAGGCATTTATTGAAGATTATACCTTTTTGAAGACCTTACTTGAGGTAAAGTCATAGGGAAGCAAGCAAGAGGTAGACAGAGATGGAAGTGGGAGATTAACATCACGAGATGGACAGGTTACAATCTAGCAGAATGCACCACCGAAACAAGAGGCATGGAACCTTCGTTTCAGAGACGGCACATGGTGATGAAGATGAACCTTTTCAATCTATACCGGAGCAATGGTATAGATACATGAACAATCTATACCTTGACAGTGTTATAGATACATGAACAATCTATACCTTGACAGTGTTATAGATACATGAACAATCTATACCTTGACAGTGTTATAGATACATGAACAATCTATACCTTGACAGTGTTATAGATAGATACATGAACAATATATACCAGGGCAGTATTATAGATACATGAACAATATATACCAGAGTAGTGTTATAGATACAGGAACAATATATACCGGGCAGTGCTATCTTTGTTTGTTTATTTGAGAACCCCAGGAATTGCGAGCGATTAACTCTTACTTCCTATGTGTTGTTTGGGGGGGGGTGTTTCTGAACTTTCTTTCATACCCAGAAGACTTCAGATTTCGGCTTAGTGCAATGGTAGTTAATGAGTTTGCCTCTCTTTTGGAGAGGCGTGCCCCTTTCAACCAGCGGACAAAGTCCAATTAGGTTATATCAGGACACACTACCATAAAATATTAGAGGTAACAAAGACCCCATCGATATTTTTTTTTTTTTTTGTGTGTGGCTTAGTGCAATGCTCATTGAATAAGCTTTTATACTCAGAGGGGGGTCTCTAATTGTATAGATGACATGCTACAAAGCTTCCATAAGAGAGCCTCAATATAACGACATATTATCTAATAAGGTTTCCTGTTGCATGGGTAGTTTGTCCAATGGCCATTGATGATACCCACAGACGGAACCGCATGTTTGTGGGGCAATGTTATAGATAATGCATAATCTACACCGGGGCAGTGTTATCATCATCAGGTGCCATGCCGGGTGGCGTAGGCGGTCATGGCTCTCCACAGCTCTCTGTCCACAGTATTATGTATCAAAGTCGTTGTTGTGTCCTTGCCGTGCCAGGTTGTCAAACTGTCTAATATTTTCTCACGTTGTCGCCCTCTGTCTCTGGTGCCTTCAATCTTGCCTGTTGTGATTATGTTCTCTAAACCTGCCTGTCTCATGAAGTGGCCAAAAAAATAAGATTGCCTTTTTCTTATATTGTTGATTAAGGTCCGTTTCGCATTTAGCTCTTCTAACACCTCTACATTAGTTTTTCTGGCAGTCCATGGTATTCTCAGCATTCTTCTGTAGAACCACATCTCTGTTGCCTCCAATCTCCCACTTTCCAGTTTGTGTATTGTCCAAGACTCGCACCCATATGTTAGTATAGGGATTATATAGCACTGCAGAACTCTCTTTCTCACCTCTAATGACAAGGTCATATTACACAGTATATTTTTCATTTGTTCAGCAGTGTTATACATACATAAAATAAAAGAAAACTATGATAAAAATGTATCGTAATGACAAAATAATGCTTCAAATGTATTTTAGCATATAAATTAAGTATACAGAATCAATGTTTAGTATTGTTAAATCAGTCATCACACTGTCACTAGTAGCTTGAATGAACTGTGTCAACACTGTTCATTCCCCGGTTAAATAGCACGGGATAACCTATCTCTGATTGCTCATAAGGGAAATGTCGAAGAGGAGATTGGCGCCACAGAATAAGATTCTGCCTACTGAAAGGCTGACATTGAAGTATTGGTACAGTATTAATCATGTCTGTTTGTGCTGATGTCTCCTATATGACACATCAGCGATTATCACGGGTTATCTGCTTAATTTTATATAAATAATATATATTGCTAAATTAGTCTGACGTTTTCCCCTTATATTGATCACAGCTTTACTAATTGTCATGTAGATTATGTGTATTTGGTTTATCCGCAAATGTGCATTTTGACACAATCCGTTTTTATGCCTACAGTTATCATAAATAAAGTGGCTAGCTGACTTCTGATCATTAATTCATTAATTTTTGTGTCAGATTTATACTCAAGATCCATGTTTATAGTCGTTATATGGTTTACTCCAGGTCCATACATATAGGTTAAACAATTACGTAAAACAAAAATTATGGACTTCACCAATTCACCTAACGAAATTACTTTAAATGGACAACAACTTGAAAAAGTACAGAAATTCTCCTATCTAATAAGCACATTAACACTCGACGGTGATGTCATGCCAGAAATTACAACTCGCATTGCCCTAGCATCAAGTGCATTTAACAGACTGTCTAATATCTGGAAGTCAAAGTCAATCAGCATACGCACGAAAATGCGCTTATTTAATTCCTGCGTTATTCCGGTGCTATCATATGGATGTGAGAGCTGGAAAAGCTCTTTATCTTCAGAAAAGAAATTAATGAGTTTCGAGAACAAATGTCTTCGTAGGATAACTAACACCCATTGGAGTGAATTCAAATCGAATGATAAAATCAGAGAAGAGACACATCAACATTGCATCACAGATGTTATCAGGAAACGCCGTTGGTCCTACATCGGGCATGTCCTACGCACAGACACCATCAGAATACACCACCAATCTCTTGAATGGATACCTACAGGTAAAAGAGCAAGGGGTAGACCAAAAGAAAGACTCAGAAGAACAATACTCAGAGAAAGTAAAACAACCAATATTCATACTATTCAAGAACTGCACAGATTAGCTTTAAACAGACAGAATTGGAGAGATGTGACCTCTGCCCTATGCTCTAACTTCAGCGCAAAAGGAAAATGAATGAATCAATACATATAGCCTCCTCCTGGTTTTCTCCAGGTCCATACATATAGCCTGTATCTTGTTTACTCCAGGTCTATACATATAGCCTCCATCTGGTTTAATCCAGTTCTATACATATAGCCTCCATCTGGTTTACTCCAGGTCTATACATATAGCCTCCATCTGGTTTACTCCAGGTCTATACATATAGCCTCCATCTGGTTTACTCCAGGTCTATACATATAGCCTCCATCTGGTTTACTCCAGGTCTATACATATAGCCTCCATCTGGTTTACTCCAAAATGCATCTAGTTTTCATATGGTTTAAGTCAGGTTTATGAATATCATCTTCGTCTGGTTTACTCCAGATCCATGTATATACTCTTTGTGTGGCTTACTTTAGACCCATGCATATAGTCTTTTATATGGTTTACTCCTAACCCATGCATATATTCTTTATAATTTTTACTTCCTATCCATGTGTATATGTTTATTCAGTTCCCCCCTCCCCCAGATTTTCGTTGTCTTTGTTAAACTTCCAAATTCGATCGAGCTCGCAGTGCACTTTTAATTTACTGTATATAGATATTGCTTGTTCTGTTGAAACCCATTAATGTAATGTATCCCGAATAACTCCTGACGATATCTGAATAATTGATTATCAATTATGATTTGTAGAGGTAAAGAGAAGTAAATTAAAGCTTTTACTTTATTACTTCTGTGATCATAAAGAGATAATAAAAGAGTACATAGAAATGGTGAGTTCTACTACGATATCGAGATGTACAGCAATCGGCTGATCTGACATGCTCAACTCCTTACTAGAAACAAAACACATACACGAAATAAGTCTTCTTCTTCTGCGTTCGTTCTGAAACTCCTGCAGATTAGCAGGATGTAGTCCGGAGAACGGAATGCGCTGTGTCATGGTTTACAGCATTGCTGCGATATCTGAACCTTTCGGGCTGACAAATCCGACTTCAGCATGGCTTTGGGTAATTGACCCTATATGGGATGGGACAGCCAAATCCATCACATAACATACTTAGTCGCCTCTTACGACATGCTTGGAAGGTAAACAGTGTTGCTATTCTTTGGTCCCCTTTCGGACCCCGGCAACACACGGGATAAGTAATAGTAGTTATTCCTTTTTCAATGTCTAGAAGTAAGAAACTGGGTTTGGAAAGTGGAGTTCACAATAAATGTGCGTCATTTCAGGCTAAAAAAAGAAGGTTTATAAATCAACTGAGATATGAGACTGTCAGTCGCAGTGCAATTGTTGTTATACTGATGAAGTGGAGAATAGAACACGTTTGGACGTTCTCTGTGCAATAATGACCTGACCATTAACTAGCTTACACACACAAAAATTACTTAACAAACTAACAGGCAAACAAACTAATTAGACTAGACTAAATTATGAAAAGAGCGACTTTAAAATTTCTATGTAACATCATGAACAATTTAAGGGGAACACGACACAGAAGAAAAACAACAAAATAATATACTGCAGTGGTTTCATTCTCGCAGTAGTCCCCTTTTGAAAATTCCAATCACCATGATGTAATCAAGAACGTTTTTCCGTATTTTAGTAAGTACGCGATATTAATAAGAACAATCTAGAATTCGCTGTGACAATGAAAATAATATGTATTTGGAACAGTAATCAGTACTTTCTTTCCTTTTTTAAAAATATATATTTATTTTTAAAACAAATTTAAATCATCATCATCACACCCATAAATTCGCGATGCCTCTGTTATCCATTATTTGTTTATGTGTTGTAGTCTTACTCCTGTCCAGTCTTTAATATTGTATATCCATACTTTCCTCTCACCTCCTCTTCTTCTTCTGTGCTCAACTGTTCCCTGCAAGATATATTTGGAAAAAGAATCGTGACTCATTAAGTGGCCAAAACACACAAGTTTACGACGTCTCACCACTGCCATGAGATATTCTTGTTGGCCTGCGGGTATATTTATTTTGCTTCTCACGTTCTCAAACATTGTTCTTCTTATACTTTGAACCAAGAGCAATGATGCCTTTAGTGCACTAATTTCCGAAATCTCTTTTCGCCGTCCTTGAGATATCCCGAAGCCCCCAATTTGGGAACCACTGGAATAGTACACCATGACATGGGATGGTCTCACCTGCTTAGCTGATATCCAATACTATGGATAAAATATGGTTTCTTAGATCGCCTACTGCCCACTGCACAGAGCATCATGATAATGATTCTAAGTTGTTTAACGATCTCGATTTGCGAACCAAAGCTAGCACTATCAGGACCGAAGTGGACATATGTACTCTGTCAGACTTACTGCCTTGCTGAAGAAGAAAACACATACTGATGATTCTCGTGAAGAGCTGCCTAAACAATCGCCGAACTCTCCCCGCATGTATGCGTCACACTTGGCATAATTTATACAGAGAAGTCATCAAAGTGCGTCATAGATGTGTCATTAATCCACGTCAAGAATGGATCATCAATAATCTGTTCGACCACATCTAATCGATTAGATCAATAAGACATAAAGTCTTGTGTAAATAGAACTAATTCCTGAATTAACGCTCGGAAAAAATATTACTGGCACGTAATATCTCCAAGGATCGCCTGAAATCACGCAACATCATTCAATGGAACTTAGAAATCACAGGGATAGTGTTTTTTAATGCCTGACGTGATTTCATTCTCTGACAGTATAGCCCTATGGTACGTGATTTAGTGCTCTGACACAACAGCCTGCTCATTATAAAACTTCATTTATTGAAATACACATGTAATGAGTATGGGCTTTCTGTCCACGTAGTTAATGCATAATGAAAGCTAGTGTAGACAACCTGATTCTAAAAATCCAGAAGTTAATTCTAATGGTATTACTTAAGCACATACTTAATCTTAAATGTATATTGTTCGTGTGCTGAAGATTATAGTGTTATTACAGATGACACGAATGTGTTACGTGTTAGTTGAGTTCATTAAATAACGCCCTAAAGCATAAAATTGTAAAAATATCATTAGAAAGCCGAAATTCTCGGAAAAATTATATAGTAATGGAAATATTTTAGAAAATTTGTGATAAAAATCTTATTATAAAATATTAAACAATTGCAAGAAATGATGAATTTTAATTTCGTATAAAAATCTCTCGAAAACTACAATATTTGCATGTTTCTGATTAGGATTGCTGGTGTTGGAAAGATATCGGAGCGTAAAATCATTATTTCTCTAGGAGATAATAGTGTAGAGGACATGCTCATACCCACAGGTAAAAAACTAGAATGCGTATGAATCACTTTTACAGTTAACAAATCAGACTGAATAGGAGACTTATTGTCTATGCTTGCTTTTGTCCCACTGAAAGTATATCTTATTTTCCTTGATAGTATTTTCCAACCCTTAGTAGAACAACTTCCTTCATTTTTAAAAGATACTAAGCATGCTTTAACTGTATATTTTCTTCTGTTCAGTTGTCTTGTGTCCGCACTTATCTTCTGTTCTTATTGATGTCTGTTATTTATATATCCCATTCTGATGTTATTAGGGCTTTGCAGTTTTTTCATGATAAGATCCCACATTCCTCTGTAACAATTCCCACTCGTATCCGTCATGCTGAACTGGTGGTTATGTTCAACTCTATTGAATTCAAGATAAGAGCAAAATCTTGGTAAACAGCAGAGAGACAGAAAACCAGACTAATATCATGATGAATGGACATAAGCTTGAAGAGGTGAATACCTTCAAATACCTCGGATCCAGTATATGCAGCGATGGTAAATGCAAAGCAGAACTAAAAATAAGGCTGGAGATGGCTTTAGCGTCCTTGTCAAGGCTAACTGTGATTTGGAAAAGCAACATCAGTGTTGGAGTGAAAATCAAACTGTATAGGTCGCTGGTGCTTTCCGTTGTGTTGTATGGTTGTGAGAGTTGGACACTCACTGCTGACATGGAGAGAAGATTACAGGCTTTCGAGTATAAATGCTACAGAAGAATTCTACGAATTTCCTATAGGGAACATAAGACCAATGTGTACGTAAGAAATAAAGTAGAGATGTGTGCAGGTGTCCAGGAGCCATTGCTTTCAATAGTGAAACGACGAAAACTAGCATGGTTCGGACATGTATGCAGGCACGATTCCTTGTCAAAAACAATACTGCAGGGAACTGTCGAGGGTGGAAGAAGCAGAGGAGGACAAATAAAGACATGGACAGACAACATCAAGGAATGGACAGGGCTAGATATTTCCACACTCATCCGCATCGCTGAGGATAGAATTCGCTGGAGGACTCTGTGTGCTGAAGCTTCCAATGTGGTACACCTACGACCCTGAAGGGTTATGGGTTTTATTGATTGATTGATTTAATTCAATGGAAACTTTTTTTATCAGATCAGTGATGATGATATGGGCACTTAAATGGGACCCAGTTATGTGTGTCATTTCATTGGACATATTGAAATTGAACATCAGGTTTGGGATCAGGTTTGGGAGACTTATGAAGGTCCTTTTCCATTTCTATTCCAGAGATAACCTGATCATAGTATAGGTATTACTGACATGCCTGAGACAGAATTGTCTCGCTTCAACTTTATCAATAAATTTAACTGCTATTCATTTCACATCTAACATCTCTACTACTTCTGTCAAATTTCTTGACATTATTGTGACTATTCATCCACCTTACCTCAGCACATCTGTTTACTACAAACCTACTGATGCACACGGTTTTCTGCTTTATACTTCTTTTCGTTGTCCTGCTTTTCGTAACTTTCTTCCATTCTCCCAGCTTCTTCGCCTTCGTCTCTTATGTAGTGATGGTGGCGTGTTTCTTGATAAATCCTCCGAGATGATTGATTTGAGTTCGTCCCCTGGCAGTATCCTTTCATCAGCATGGTTTCGTGTAGGTAAGTTGTTTTGACTTGATACCTTGACAAATACTCAGGGTACTTCGTCCTTCTCTGATAGTTAAACTTGTCCTTACTTTTCATACCCATAACTCTACTGTCCTTCGAATCTGGTTCAAGAAATATTCCCTTCTCCAGTCTGATTCTGACATTTGTGCCGCTTTCCATGACAATTCTTTGGTTGCGTATAGGTGTAACAAAAATCTTAATGACATCTTGGTCCACAGTTACCCCAGATCTTTTGTTCCTGCTCACGTTGGCACTATTTGTTGCTACATATTTCCCAATGTAATTGAGTACCCCTCTGTTTCATTTCCTAAGGCCACTTCACTATCGATGAGGTCTTTGTGTAAATCCCGTAATGTCATTTACGTTATCAAATGTAAACATTGTGACAAGAAGTATATAGGTGAAACGGGCTTACGATTATGTGAGTGCCCTATGCTGTATGCATCTTCATGCCATAAAACACAGAGAACCTTCCCATGTCGCCATTCATTTCAATGGTGATATTCGTCATTGTGCTCTCGATATCCAGGTCACTGCCCTCAGATCCTGCATCACGAATGACAGATCTAGGTACGCTCTTGAAAATTTATTTATTTTTCAGTATGGCACCCTCAAGCCTTTGGAACTGAATTCACGCAACATCATAACTGAAATCCTAACTCAAAACATGCATTTGTTTAAATGTGTGCTGGTATGGTCATTATATTGTATTGCTATCCATCTTGTATTGGGTAATAATTTATTATATCTGATATCATATGCCGTCCAATTTTCAACAAAATCATTACATCTTTCCACATACATCATTGTCACATTTAACTTTTTATAGTTTACATGTGAATAGTGTATCTATTGCCTTTGTGGTCGTATCATTGTTTGTACTGTTTTCATTGTTTTTCACTGTTTGTTTTATATATTCTTGAGAAAGACCTTTGTCTACTGTGCTTTTTAATCTTTATAGGATTAAGTGTTACAGCTAGTAATTTTTTTTGGAAGTCACAGAAACATTACATATGCAGAGGACACTCTGAGTCTACTGTCAGGAACTAGAGTAGACACAAGGTCTACAATATGAGCTTTACCTCTATGCTCATTGACGAAATGAATCATGAGCTTTGGTGAACCAACAGAAAGTAGCTACATCTTCCCCTCAGAATAACTACATCGTATATGTACCAACACCAACCACCAATTCATGTGCACATATAGACAATATTATACCAAACATTAATCTTGGAGTATTATTCAAAAGATGTCGTGTTTCAAAACACATTTAAATTATGCACACACAAAATGAGAATCCAAAAGAGATTTACAACGATGAGAGAGAGAGAGAGAGAGAGAGAGAGAGAGGGATACTACGTATTGTGAGAAATGGTTCCTTATACTAAAGTATCACCAGATTTCCTGCCAATGGCAGAGTATGACGTGGTCATTCTGACCGTTATCTCAGTGCAGATTCACAGACTTGATAAAATTCCAATTGAATATATGCTTCCCTGATGTTGGATGAGTCGAGCCGGAAGCGCAAAATAAAACGGGGATATAACGAATTTCGCTTCCTGGATTATACACTGCTCGAAACCTAGTAGGATTATTGTCCTGCTACAAGAGAGATCTGGTGGGAATTTGAGAACAAATACAAATAACAAAGCGACGTATATTATTCTTGAATGTCTCAGAGATATTAAAATAGTTGTGATTGACGTGCTGGACAATTTGCTGCGAGGTGCACAGAAGGAATATATTCCATGCTCACTCGTATCTGCGCATCAGAGCGAATTTAAATCCCCCGCATGGTGATACAGGAACAAGCTTACAAACAGCATACAAGAAGGCCATCTCCGGAGAAATCTTCCACCCCTGATGCCGCAAGGCAAACAAGGGCAACATCGTATAGATCAGATAGATCAGATAGATCCGATAGATCCGATAGATCCGATAGATCCGTTAGATCCGTTAGATCCGTTAGATCCGTTAGATCCGTTAGATCCGTTAGATCCGTTAGATACGTTAGATACGTTAGATACGTTAGATACGTTAGATACGTTAGATACGTTAGATACGTAAGATACGTTAGATACGTTAGATACGTTAGATACGTTAGATACGTTAGATACGTTAGATACGTTAGATACGTTAGATACGTTAGATACGTTAGATACGTTAGATACGTTAGATAAGATAGATAAGATAGATAAGATAGATAAGATAGATAAGATAGATAAGATAGATAAGATAGATAGATAGATAGATAGATAGATAGATAGATAGATAGATAGATAGGATAGATAGATAGATAGATATCATGATTATTTTGATAGAAGCAAGGAAGCGAACCTCACAATGAGACAGGCAGGCTTGATAGGAGAATTTAAATGGTGCACAAGTCCCTTATTTCGCTCATTGGGCGATATATAACGGAGGTTGACACTCCGTTCATTCAAGTGGCCATCTCTAGAAATGTGATAATGATATACTAATATAGATATATACATGAATAAATGATCTGGTTAGTAAGAATTCCTCTGAAATAAATATTATTGTCTACACTGATCAGTTAGTGGTTTGTCACGTGCGCAGTGAATGAACATTAACCTATTAATATAGAAGGCAAAATTGATCCATCAAGAAAGGAGTGTCTTCACTAGTAGTATTGCAATGGAAGTAATGACGATGATAAGGGAAGTGATATGGATAGTGCTACAGTTATAAATATGTCAGTTTTTTTTACTCAAGTCTATAAAGATGCTTATATATGTAGTCAAACTATATGCGACGATAACATCTGGAATCTATGACGAAATCTGTGCTGAAGATATTCTCACTTTTTTGTGCCTAAAAACGTGTAATTAGGATAAATGAAAGAGTGGAAGACTTGCCAGTGTGTTTACAATAGCATGTGATAATTCAGTTGAGAGTGGTGATATTTTGAATGCAATTAAGGAGTCAATCAGTTGAAATGAGTAGACATGTGTTATGTCGCCGGTGTCCACAACAAAAAATACCTAAATTGCTAGAAACAAATACTTCGATTTCCTTACGTCGGTTGCTATGTGTTTCAATGACACCGAGTATCTTTGTGAAGTGACATCCACATCACTGAAATAAAATCAGACTGTACTGGTGATAGGGCTCGATGTGCCCTTGATTACACTGACGGCATGGATCTGTGTAACTTGGAGAATCGTTATGTAAGGCATTAATATGCTTAGGATAAAGATAAGATAAAGCCCTTTAATTTCAATACACTGCGTTCTTATGTCTGAATATTTTTCTTTTTCTATCTACGTAATTTAGTCCTAATTAAATTGTTGTGCCACCATTCTTATTATTTTAATATTCGTCTATTGTGGTTCTGCGGCGTTATATTTGAATTTTTAGTCATTTGTTGTTCTTTCATTGTATTATTATTTGTTCTACAATTACACATTGATTGTCATTTGTGTACTGTGAATGATAAATTTAGCAATACTTGACACTACTATTTTATATTAATCCGCTATTATTGTTATTATTATTATTCCTATTGCTACTACTATTGAAAATAACAATAATAATCATTAGAATATTATTATTATTAATTTGGGTAACATTATTATTAAAATGTATAACAAATGCGTGTAACGAAGTAGAAAATACACTATCCACAGGCAGAAGCTTCACACATTTTAAAGCGAAATGTTGAAGCCGCAATATTATCAGACAAGATGATTAAATATCGTCCTGCAGACACATCTTCCTAATCAACGCACAGACAGTATTATTTCTATCTATTCTATCTCAAATCCCTGTAGAGCGCATGTCTGAAACAAAGCTACTTCATCGTGTGCTGTCTTTAATTACCCCCTCCAGCTATGATCATATTTTATCTTTCCATCATGAACCTACATCTAACCGTTTTTCTGCAATGTTTTTTTTTGCAGGTAAGATAAATATATTTTCAATATAATCAGCTAAAAAAACGTACCGGGTAATTTATCATTACAAAGTTAGTCTTTCCATTGAAAAACTAATAATCCACATTCCATGTGTCGTCCAGCAGCAGTGCCAAATTGTCCTTTAATATCAGCGTAGATTTTCAAAAACCTTTTGATAGTCCCCATAGACCATCACTTTGGGAGATTATCACACTTTATGGCTTTCTGAAAAATATGTAAACGTTATCAAAATGTTCTATGTAGATTCAAAATGTTGCGTGAAGATTGATAGTGGAATTACTGACAGGTTCCCAGTAGAAAATGGAGTAAAGCAGGGATGTGTTATGTCACCAATATTGTTCAACGTCGCGCTTGACTGGGTAATGCGAAAGTGCATAGGACAAACACAATTAGGCATCAATTGGATTAACAATGGAACTATAGAAGATCTTGATTTCGCAGACGATATTGTACTACTGAGTTCAACGCACACAGACTTGCAGGAAAAAGATAACAATTTCTACGAAATACAAATACATTTAGTAGTATACTATTGCTTTCGGAGCAGTACTGATATACAGTTGCCAGCTGTAGTATTTAAACTCTGCACCGCGCCGCCACAGAACCGGACATAACGAGAATCGGTTTCAGTAAATGTACTTTCTTGGGGAAAGTATTAACGCGTAAATACATAATAAAATAAAACAATGCCAATTATAACATGCTACACCTCTTTTACATTAATTAAGTGTTAAACATGGATAATGAAAACGCAAAGACAGAAACATGGATATGGAACACAAAACTATAAGAGAGAATTGATGCCTTTGAGATATTGAAGTATAGAGGACTATGGAGAACTTCATGAAAAGAGAAAACTACAAACACGAGTCTCTGTCAACTCTGGATATAAAGAGAGAAATATTGAAGAAAAATGAAAACATATTTTGAGAATATTAAAATATCTCGATGAATATCACACTGGATTGTGTGATTTCGGCCGGGGAATGTGAAGTACTTTGTGCTGTCAGTTTACTGTATAGTTGCGTTATTTGTGCCTTTCAGCAACACATCGGATTTTACATGCTTAGATTCGCATGTGCTTCCCTAGCCTATGACAGCCTACATATCTGTCATCAGGCGACGAATGTGTATCGACTCTAGGTCGTGACGATTTATCACCAACTGTGCCTTTGGACTGTACAGGCCAAAACATGTCGATGGGTGGCAGTCTCCGAGGAGTAATTAACGATTTAGGCTTGAGTTGACTACGTCTATCTCGCACGCTTTGTTCTACTGCCACTGGAACAGTAATTAGACGTATCGAGTGATTAGACGTATTGTGCATGTGCCCATTGAGTACTGAAAATCATCCGCTAGCATGATTCCTGTATACGAAAACCTCGGCGGTAGAGTTATGACCGGTATGTTCGCCTTCTTAGCCGAGTTGTCATTCACCGACATCGTGAACCCCTCGTCCAGGCGTTGTAAATATATAGAAGTACCGGGGACTAGAAAATTGTTTTCTATGTAAACAGTATTTCTGTTCCGATTTCCATGAATTATTTTTCCCGTTCTTTTTGCACGTGTCGCTGAACTCTGACGATGTGATATCCTCTTACTATAATCAATGTTATCTCTAAGGAGACTATTCTCGATATTCGTGGTGACATCTACCCGTGTCGTGACATTTACATTGGTCGCCGCCCCTCTAATGCATATGCAGTTGTGCTGAACGAGCAAGAATGCCTTTCGTCAATGTGTGTCGACAGTTTCGATATTGCTTGACTTATTTTGCAGTCAATTCTCATTCCATCTACAGCCTCCACATTAACGGATATGCTTCCTAAAAATGTTTGCAATAAAAAGCACGGGCCGCTTTATTTATGTTTCCAAGGTTCACCGCAAGGGGGTACGTTTATGATCTTGCTTATCTGCTAAGCCTGAGTCCGCCGAGAGCAATGCGGTATCCTTAGCACCCAGAGATAATACTTGATTTGAAGGCAGAATTGAGAGAAAGCGAACAAGAGGTAGGAAGAAACAAAAGTAGATTGAACATATCACAATATGGACAGGGCACAGTCTAGCATAGTGCCCCATCAGGGCAAGAGACTGGGATGTTGGAGGTCAGTTGCTGTTACGCCGTTGCAGAGACGGCGACACGCCGTTGCGGAGATGGCGACACGCCGTTGCGGAGACGGTGACACGCCGTTGCGGAGACGGCTCTGATAATAAAGACATATACTGGTTAAATCGTCCACGAGATCTGCTAGTAACATTAACAAGTAGTTTTCACTAGTATAGCTAAATAATTATAAAAAAAAGCCAAGGTACTGTAACGGGACGCCAAATAAAGGCTGTGTTTACAATAAACCATTATGGTGACGTCCCTAATCCAGTAAGCATTCCTTAAATCTAGAAATCGTATATGTACGATGAGATGTATCTCATCATGAAGACGCCAGTTGTCACTAAAACCAACACTGATATTCACGATAACGGACTCTGTCTATGGTCTTCTAAAGCCTTTTGATGTTCCCTGCATACAAGAATGTATACGTTTCTGCTGGAAATCTATACATGTCTTCGCGCCTTCCATCATACCTTATTTCTGTTTCTTTGTAAGTATATTTATCATCCTTATTATTCCTGAAACTGAATGATATCTATATCAATGTTTACCTACTCTTTTCTGCATGAGATGGATTTTTCGAATCAGTTAATGAAATCTATTCACATAAGTGTACTCAGCATAGTTGGGTGCTCTATTCTTACCACTACTATTTACATGCGTGTGTTCAGCATAGTGTTGTGCTCTATCCTTACCACTAAAGAGAGCTACATTTATAGTATAGAGGTTATCAATCTATTGGCCAACAGGTAGGTAGTTAATTTTTCCCTGTATTTTGAAGAGGCGCGAGCTTTCAACCAGCGGACAACAAAGTCCAATTAGGTTATATCAGGACGCACTACCATAAAATATTGAAGGTAACAAGGACCCCAACACTTTTTACATCCTCTCTCTCTCTCCATATCAACAACTGTGACGAATCCCCCCCCCCTCATGCATAATATTTCACATGCCCCCACACAAAACGTTAATAGAAAAAATTGATAACTACATGATTTGTTTACAATTTATATAAAACTGTTTAAACTCATAAAATAAAATTGATGTATAAGAAGAGCATTGTTCACGTCAACTTTTGTCAATCATGCTCCCCCTTGTCAATAATTGTCACACTTGTTTAGATCCCCACCCCCTAATTGTGGATGTACTATATTGCCATCTACATTAAACAACTTGGCACTAGGACCATCAACTAGAATTTTCAAACTTTTTTAAAACCAGTTCTTCATTTTTTTAAACCTAATGTACTGTTAGTGAATTTCAGTTTAGCTACCTTGTTTCTTCAGATCGCTATGACTTGTCTACTTACATCAGTTAATAATAAACACGCATCACGAATTAGAGTTGATTTGTTATTTGTAGTTCGCAAAATACATTATTACAGTGGCTCAGCCATCATCCACATGGTGTCGTGAGTTTTCCTTAAATCAATCATAGTAGGGCAGATGTGTAAGGTCAAATATGGACTTCACCAATACTTTTCATTGGTCATACTCGTCGCCAGCCAATTAATAGCACGGTAAAAGTATGATTGGCCATACACAGTGACGTATCTGTTTCGGCGTAGGTCAGGCTCATATAGTTACCTCTCATACAACTGGCATGATTGCTAACTTAGTAACGTTGTGAAGTAAAGACATCATTGAGTACAAAGTATTCTAGATTGCATATTGTCTATTCCCAGTTGGAAGCTAAGTGTTGGGATGGGAGCTGTAACTTTCTGTTCAATGCCAGATGTGATGCCTGATTCGTAATGAGTCCGTGTTTGTAGAGGGTGATCGTTATGTTATCGATCCATCTCTTTCTCGGTCTTCTCTTGGCTCTGTATCCAAATGATCGTTTGTTATAAGCTTTTAGTGGTAATTGGATTGGGTTCATTGTCATAAGGTGAACAAACCATATTGTATCTGCAGACGTTCTATACATTCGATGAAAGGCATTACTTCTATTATTTTTCTGATATCCTCGTGTCTTGCTATGTCTATTTTGTTGACCATAGCTGCTTTTCTCAAATACTTCATCTCACATGTGATGGTTTTTTTTCTGCTGCGATGTTTTTATGATGATGTTTGACACTGGTAACAAAGTGTTGGTATGAAGAGTGTCGATATTATCTGTCTATTTATGTCCATATTTATCTTATCTTCGGTTGCAGGAGTAATAGTGAAAGTTGATATGTAACTCCGTTTAACTTCTGGTATCTTGAATTTATTTCTCTGTCTAGTTTCCAATTTTATAGATTGCACGCTTTCTTTTAATGACTTGGAGCCATCAATTTATTATCATATTTCCGCTAAGTTCAGATTTGAAGTTGCGTAGGCTGGTATACTCACTTATAAGATGTTTACTTTCAATTGTGCATATTATACTTTATTGTTATCATCATTACCATCAAGTGCCGTCTCCGCAACGAAAGTTGGCTGCAACAGATCTCCAACATCCCCTGTCTCTTGTTTTGGTGGTGCACTCTGCTAAATTGTAACCTGTCCATCTTGTGATATTACTCTCCTACTTGTATTTCTGTCTACCTCTTGCTCGCTTCCCTTTGACTTTACCTTGAATTAAGGTCTTCAACAAGATGTCAAATCTTTTAATGTGTCCAAAATATGTTATTTGCTATTTTATTTTCATTCATATTTTCTTCTTCATATTAAAGTGTTGTTAGAACCTCTCTGTTTGTTCTCTTCTCTTGTCATGATGTTCTACCTATTCTTCTATATACTCAAAGGCATAAATTATACCTACTAATTGTTTGTTTATTGTCGATGTTTCTGTGTCATACATTAATATAGAATAGATGAAGCATATTATAATTCTAATGTTTAGCTTGTTTTTAATCTGTTTATATTTTATTATTTAACGCATGTCATTGAAAGTACTTTTAGCCATTCCTATTCTCTTTTTAACTTCTGTTTCACAACTGCGACTTTGTTATGCTTTATTACACACTACTTTATTATGATATTCTTTACAAGAACTATATTTATGTCAGACAAACCAGCCATGCAACAGAAAACCTTAGTAGATGACATGCCTTCATATTGAGGTTATCTTCTTATAGAAGCTTCATGGCACGTCATCTATACAATCCCGTAGTCGTAACCTTCGATAACAGTTACCATGTTGTTCCGACAGGCCGACGTTGTACTTGAACTAGTTACGGGCACGGCGTAGGTGGGCGGAACAACAAAGAAACCTGTCGCAATGGCCAGAGTTGTGCCCTGATGTCGACGTCTGTTTCGGCGGCATTGGACTCGAAACACCATCGAGTGGAATGGCTGCTGGAACAGAGGGCGGAGCACTTATGGGAATGCCCCACGTGCTGGGAGGCCAGTTTTCTAATCAAGAATCAAGAATGTTCCCATCTACCAGAATTATCTCAAAACCAGCAATTAAACGTACTTTGTTGTGATGGATGTTTGGTCATTTTAAATATATCAATTCGAAAGAATACACACATGTAGCAGCCTGAGACACATTTATGCAACGCACTTTTCCCACAAAAATAGTTCCAACATATATACTAAACAATGTAACAGTATTCACACAAACGCACGCATAATGATATAATTAAAACTACAATTTCTTTGAAATACAATCAAATCTGTCAGTGCTTCTATTCTAGATTTTCAATTTCTGTGAAGTGCCAGATTGTCCAGAGATCTCATTTTTCTGCAGTTGTTCTAAAACTATTACCAGCGTTAGAATTGTACTAACCACAGCATCTGTTATTAAGTAACCACAAGCTATACAAACAGTTTTGATTTGCGTGAAGTAGTGAAGATAGCTAGCAGTCATACGATTTATTATAAGTTGTATGTGATTGGAAGAAGTTGTATGTGATTGGAAGAAGTTGTATGTGATTGGAAGAAGTTGTATGTGATTGGAAGAAGTTGTATGTGATTGGAAGAAGTTGTATGTGATTGGAAGAAGTTGTATGTGATTGGAAGAAGTTGTATGTGACTGGAAGAAGTTGTATGTGATTGGAAGAAGTTGTATGTGATTGGAAGAAGTTAAACATTTTGGTTCATATTCTGGCGAGATCAATGTTTGCATACATGATATGACATCCGGCTCGATATTGCGAATACGTGTGATGTGTACTTTACGCCGTCTCGGTCAAGTACACGTGTTAACCGATGCAAGTAAACTGATGTTTACGTGTAGTCCACCGAGGCAAGCTTTGTGAGTGCCTGGGTGGACCCAGTTTAAAGGCGACAATCTGAGGTGGGAAATATACAAAATATGGAGAAGAGTAGAAAGATGAGCCTTTCAATTTTACAAATATATTCTTAGTGACATTGCCTTACAGACAGAATCAGAAAGACGTCCAGTTTATTTATGATCAGTGAGAATATCTCAAAAGGATATATCGTATAACAAAATGGCGAGAAGTGAGTGAAACAATTTTCTACTATTTTTGCTTCTCGATCATCATCATCAAGTGCCGTCCCCGGCATCATTCCATGTCTCTTGTTTTGGCGGTGCACTCTGCTAGACGGTAACCTGTTCATCTTGTGATGTTGCTCTTCCACTTGTGTCTTTGTCTACCTCTTGCCTACCTCCTTTGACTTTACTCTCAAATAAGGTCTTCAATAAGGTGTCATGTATTTTAATGTGTCCAAAATATTTTGTTTACCTCATCTTTATTTCTTTTAATAATTCTTTCTTCATACTAAGTGTTTTTAGCGGCTCTTTATTTGTTTTCTTCTCTTTCCATGAAGTTCTCCCTATTCTGATATATACCCACATCTCAAATGCATCAATTCTGTTTTCTGTTTATTTAGTATCCATGTTTCTGATCCATACATTAATATAGTATAGATGTAGCATTTTATAGTTCTAATTTTTAACTTGTTTGTAGTTTGTTTAGATGTTACTATTTTCTTCATGTCATTGAAGGTACTTTTTGCATTCCTATTCTCCTTTTAACTTTTGTGTCACATCTGCTGTCATTTGTGACTATGTGTCCAAAATATTGATAATGCTTTACTTGTAGTTTCTCTCCGTGTATGTTTATGTTTAGCTCATGTTCTTCTGTGTTCTTGGTGATTATCATGGTTTTTTATTTTTAATTTTTATATCCAGTCCATATTCATTACTTGATTTATTCACTTGATCTATTAGTCTTGTAGTTCATGTTCACTTTCTGCTAAAAGAACAGAGTCATATGCATATCTCAGGTTGTTTATTTTCCCATTTTAGTCCTGGCATTTCTTCTATATTTCGAAAGATATTCTCTGTGTAGATATTAAATAGGTTCGGAGATAAAATGCAGCCTTTTCATACCCCTCTTCTTATTTCTATGTATCGTGAGTAGCTATTTACACACCTTATTGATGCAGTCTGTTCCCAGTATATATTTCTAATCAGTCTGATGTCTTTTCTATTTATGCCTATTTATGGAAGACATTTTATTAATGTTTCATGTTGGACTCTGTCAAAGGCTTTGTTGTAGTCTACGAAGCAAATGTAGATACTTTCTTGAACTTCTATATATTTATCTATCACTAGCCAGATACTAAGTATAGCTTCTCTGGTTCTTTTGTTTTTTCTAAAACCGAATTGTTCTTCACAGACCTCCGTGTCTATTTTGGTTTTAACTCGTTCATGTATTATCTTGAGGAGTATTTTAGTTAAATGATTCATTAGATTTATTGTTCTATATTCTGCACAGCCCACAGCCCTGGGCTTCTTAGGTAGTGGTATGAATATTGATGATGTCAGGTCTTTAGGTATGTGGCCTGTTTCATATATGTCATTGCATAGTTATGTGATAATATCCACACCAAATTCATTTATAATTTGTATTATGTCTGCTGTTATTTTGTCGATGCCTGCAGCCTGTCCATATTTTATTGATTTTAATTGCATTTTCTACTTCTGCTTTCAGTATTTCTGATCCATCATTGTTGAGTAGTGTTGGTTTTTTTTGTTTCGTTGGTCGTCAAACAGTTCTGTCACATAATCTGCCCATCGTGTAAGTACGTCTGTATTATCAAAAATAATTTTTCCGTTTTTATCTTTAATGCAGCCACCCACATTTATAGGATTTTTCTTATTTGTTATCTGCCGTATCTTCTTGTGCATTCATTTTGTCTTATGGTGTATGTACATATCCTCTATTTCACTGCATTTTGTTTCTAGCCATTGATCAACTGATCTGATCTGTACATGTTACGTATCTCATTGTTTATATTTGAGTATTTTGGAGTATTTTCAGCTTTCTTTCTTTCTGACATTTTCTCTAATATTTCATCTGTCATCCATGTTTGTTTGTTCTTGGCTTTTTTTATTGGTAAATTTTCATTTTATCCTTTAATACTTATCGATCAAGCACATCCAATTTCGTCAAGTATTTTCTTAGAGTTCACTATCTCAGTAGGCGTATGGCATGTCATCAAGACATCCTTGTGTATTGAGATTGTTTACATGTTTGACATTAAATCATTTTTTAAGGGCAGAATACTTCCAGGTACAGATTTTCTCCAGTGTATTTTGGATCACGGATTGTTCATCTTTGCTAATGCACGATTTTTAACTAATACTCAAGAACATCTGATAATTCATGACTGAACCGATGTGTCAACTAATTTACCTTTCTTTTATTTTTCTTATGTGATTAAATGCATCTTAGGTTCCTCACTCGTTTTGCACAGAAGGTGCTATGGTCTAGATTGTTCTTCAAATATCAGCAAAACTGGCATACTTCTTTAGAATGTGTTCTGGTGTTTGTGTTGCTACTCCCCAGATACATCACGAGAGTCTCCAATACCGATTCAGCATAAGCGTGCTGTTCGACGATATTTAGTTCGTGATGCAACGATATGTATAGGGATTGTACAGATTATAGTATTAGCTGAATATTAGTTGAAGTATTAGTAAAACACATTCCTGATTTTCAAGTGTCAGATATTTCTTTTGAGGCAAAAGAGAGAACGATATTCATGTGCAAAATAACTGGTGGGGGGGGGGGGGAGGGTCGGCTTTTGGTCCGACTATTGACCAAATTCCTAGTACTAAAAGTCATGTTCCGATTATCTAGGCCGATGCGGTTTCGAACCTACCCCCCAAATCCCCCTTAGATCTTATGTACAACTACATGTTACAGTAGAGGTTTATATCCTATACAATATTTTCTAAAGATTTAATCCGGTACGTTAGTTATAATCACGTCGAAAACCACAGACAATAGTAGTTCACTAGGTATGAAAGAAGATTTGAAAATATGCAATGCATAGTGGAAATAATTGCTTTATGGCTGGTAATGTGTACTTTCAAGGGACACACCTATAGCAAAACACTAACTCCCAACAGGACAACAGGGGATAAAACAGATTATTGTCGCCTACCATTTGTGTAAATGTTTGTATCGAAGACGTGCAGTCAGTACGAACTGTGTGAACATAGTGGCGAACATTGATACTACATAATAGTTGTAGACTTTTATGAACTTAATACCAACATGCAAAATGGTTGAACATATCATATACATGCGTACACATATCTCCTATTAGTAGGAAGTTTCATTGTAAAGAATTGCTTACCATTACATATTACAGGAAAGTAAACCTTCCTCCAATAAATGTACATAGGGGATACAACAATTTATGGCTCATAATTCCAAAGGATTAAATACATAAGCTTAAGAAATAAATACCCAAACTAATGATATAAAAATGCATGCTAAATAATAAAAGAACAAGATAAAGAAACAAACAAGCTAAAGAACTAAAATCAACTAAAGAAATAAGTACACAAGCTAATGAAATAAAACAAACAAGCTAAAGAACTAAAATCAACTAAAGAAATAAGTAAACAAGCTAATGAAATAATACAAACAAGCTAAAGAACTAAAATCAACTAAAGACATAAGTAAACAAGCTAATGAAATAAAACAAATAAGCTAAAGCAATAACTAAACATGCTAAATAAAAACAGAAACAAAAGAAAAGAAAGATACAACTGAAGAAATAAAGAAACACACTCAAGAAATAAACCAATTGACCGCACTAACAGCAATTCACAATCATTTCCTGGACTTTCGATATCCATGCATATTGCATGTTAAAAATCATAAAATGCTAGCACCACTCAGGCAACTACGCCACAAAAAAGAAAGCCCCCTCCCCCCCACGGCCCCTAGACAACACAGACTCCCTGATATAACCAAAAAGAAAACCAAAGCTTGGTTGAAAATGCAGCGCGTCATCCAGATTAGGCCAATCTCCCACTAAACAAAAACACAAAACTAAACACCCTGTAAAGATTTTATCTAGAAAACTTCCCGTATTTGTATTGAAAAATAAGAAAACCGTAACTAACACGATTGATAGTTTTTCCAATGTAACAGTAGTGAGACACGAGTGGGAGTGGGGTATAGCTGGTGAATTTACCTGCACATACCGTGAAGTTCCTATCAACAAACATATAACAATGATATTTCCGACATGTAACAGTGCTAGCATACTCTCCTGGCGCTCTTATCTAAGCTTTGCCATTTGACATGGACCGTTCTAAAAGACATTACCGTTTTAACTCCAATAAGCCATGACTTCAATTTAGAACCACTTCCCCGCTTAATTTTTGGCTACGCCGAATCTTCTATTATTCTTATCGCTTCTTACCCTAGGTTGTCCCAGCAAACATGTGAGGTTTCCATTAGACTGCAACAACTTGAAAACCTTTATCATATTTCTAGTTAAATAGGTAATTAGTAACGTTCTTAGACAGAAATAGTGAAACAATATCGAGAAAATAACAGACGTTTGCCAGTGATGCCTCTCGGCATCCATACTTTTTCTATTTGTTTTGATCAGATAAGAAATCTGGTCTTATTCGTTTTCTATTGTAATTAATAAATTAATATTAAGAGTCAATTTTGCAGTTGGCTAATAGTTTATTAAAACAGTCAATAAGTTATAACCTTCTATATTTTTTAATGTAACATTCAGTCTGTGGGAAAAGTAACAAATGTGATAGTAAATATAAATTATACATTTAAAAATTGATGGACAACACTTAGTAAGTAAATAATAGACCAGTTGGTACCTTATCCTATTGACGAGGTACCATCAACTCAGAACTTTTAGTTTTATTAATTTTAGACAATATTTACTTTCAATAGTTTGACATTGCTTTCTGAACAGTCATGGTTCTGAATTTCCTACTGTTGAAATTCTAGCGCAGAAGTCGACAAAATGTCGATCGCTATATACCGGTATAGCGTCAGAAAAGATTCAGTAGATAGCTAGCATATATTAAATATTTAGTTTAATTTTACAAGACTTACAAATACATGATCACTGTTTTTTTTCACAAAATGGTAGTCCACAATTTGAGAATTTTCAAGTAGATCAACAAAGCGTTTAGATAGACGGCCTCTGTCGTTCAGATCAGTTAAGGACAGGGTAATTACGTGTTACTAATCACTGGTAACATATATAGTAACATACACGAATCGACGTTTCGAACAAAAAAACCTTATCAAGGGCACATATTCTGTTAAAGTAAGTACATATTGTCGATTATTCAATATGCATTCATTACCTTTAAATTGCAGAATGGACGAAATTAAGAAACCACATAGGAAACAACGAATTTAAGTACCGGTTTCGAAAGTTTTGTCAAAACATGAACACGAAATAAATAACAGTTGAGGTTTAAAACAACCACAGCATTAAATTATGTCTTCTTTATACTATCTATATGTACTGATTAGATATTAGTAAGTTAAATTTGAAGGCAGCATATTTCATTCTAAACTTGTTAGTATTACACATTTAATTACAATGAAATGGCAGGAAAACGGAGTAGAGGATTGCCTTTGCTGTACTCGGATTATCCTGCTGTCTCTAAATATGGCAGCACTCGGCCTCCAAATGTACCGCATAACACTTAACTAAGTACCTTGAAGTCATAATCCGAAAGAAACTATGATTAAATCAGATCATAGTGCGTGTATTGTGTATGTGGGTTTATGTGTGTGTGTGTGTGTGTGTGTGTTACGTGTTATATTTGTGTTACGTGAGTTATGGGTGTGTTACGTACGTGTGTGTTACATGTGTGTGTTACATGTGTGTGTTACGTTTGTTTGTTACGTGTGTGTGTTACGTGTGTCTGTGTTACGCGTATGTTTGTATGTGTTTGTGTTCGTGTGTGCGTTTACTCACTGGTATAACATAATTTAATAATTGCTTTACCGTGACAAGCGTCATTTGTTAGATCTTCTATGCCGTTTTGCTTGTTAGTTCGTTCAAGATGTTGGTAGTTACAGCAGGATGCAGACCACATATACCGAAAGTGGGTAGAACAATTTTACCTTTAGTAGCAATGCAGTAGGCTATACTATATGCAATGTTCTGGAGAGAAAAAAACCACTCTCACTTGCCTGACGAGAACATAATATTCATAAACACATGCGAATTTACAGCTGATTTTCAAAAATTACCACAGTCACTGTCCGACTAGGTGGTTCAAACGCCAACCATCCACCTTGTTATCTTGATATGATTCGAGGTATTAGTTGCTCCCCGAAATTCAGTAATAGTAGAGCAGCATTGCCCTATACATCATGCACTTTAATTATTGTTTACAATAAGATCATAGGCTCATCAAAACCTCTGCCAACATTCTTTGCCGATAATCAAGAAAACATTCATGGCAGCTGCTATATATACAAAACAATGCACAATGTATTGTTTACAGGTAAGTATATGCGTGACACACATGAATACATTATATGTTTGAAATATTTGAAATACGTGCATGCATTAAAACAGACAGGCAAGACTTACAAAGACGAAGGGAAATATACTGTTCAGAAACAGAAAATCAACTTTTTTTGGAGTTACTTTTATAAAAGCTATTCGCTGAGTGGGCATCATTCGACCTATCGCCTGTGTCTACCTGGTCATTACCTTCTCGTAGTTACCTGAAATGTACTCACCTCGTGATTCGCGAGGTCATTCGTCAAATTAAAAAACATTTTTTGGCAATAACTCGTGACAGGTTCATGAGAATTCCGTGAAACGTACTGAACATAAACCTCTCTGAATCTATAACTGAATGCCTATAAAAGACTGACAGTCCTTGAATACATTCATTTGAAAATTCAATGCGCAAGTATGGCTCATCTCGCTACAGAACAAAGATACATCATTACTGGAAACTTACAGACCGGGCAATCACAAAGCGTAGTGGCGAGACAATTTAATGTGGGTTAGAATCAGCATTAGTCGCCTTTGGAGTCGATTTCAACAAACTGGCTCAGTGGCAGACCGAACGCGCAGTGGAAGACCCAGAGTCACAACTCCTGCTGAAGACCTCTTCCAACGGCTGCGTCACCTCAGGAACAATTTTAATATGCATTCTCCACAGTTCAAACACTGCCAGCACTCGTCGAATTTCAGATCAAATTGAGTGGAACTGTCTGTACGACGCTAGTCTTTGGGCTAGACGACCCCTCAAAGGTCCTGTTCTTATGGACGGCATCGCCAGAACCGAATACAGTGAATGAACCAGCATCGTCAATGGACCGTTAGAAATTACTGTAAACATGTATTGCTTATTGAAAGTCTCAACGTTTCTTTATGCCTAGGTTGAAACATTAATTCCGTAAAGTAAAATTTTGGTACACGTTTGAAATAATGTGGCGTTTATTTTTTTTCAACATTATATATTGATGATATAAAGATTTAAAAAAACTGGAGGGTTGTTGAGCGGGTTCAGAAGCGCAGATTGATAGACAAGACAAATAGCTAGACAGTCGGACATAAATAGACAGATTAGACATAGATAGGAAAGAGTTTTAGATCCGTAGGTAACACGCTGGCTTAATAATATAGCTGTCCAGGTCGAATTCCACATCTACTAGAAACACATTCATCCTCAAACTGGTTCAGTGAATCAATATCGTCTACATGATGAAACAAGTCCCAGGTAATGTGTGCTATAAAAATAAAGGTAACAGGTATGATACTGTTGTGATGATATATACTAACCCATGCAGAGGTGAGCATCATTTTTGGGTCATTTGATAAAATCATTGGATTAAATCGGACAAACATGGTTTGTTTTAGTTTTGTACTATTGTAAATTTTGACTACTTGAACAAGGTTTGTTTATGTTTTTCTTTTAGTTTATGTGGGCGCACTTGTGAAAAGATAATTTGTAAAATTATATTTTCTGAATTCAGGAGCCAGTGCACATATTAATTGAATTAAGCTTGGCGGACCGATTAAAAAAAACATCGCCAGCCGGATTTCACCTGCAGGCCGTACTGTGCCAGCCTGCCTTATAGTGCCCTTCGCCACTGAAAATCGGTTTAAACATTACCAATACGTCTCAATAGCAATGTGTATGTGTTCGTGCAAGCATGCGACTATATAAGTCTCTATGTATATATATATATATAATATATATATATATATATATATATATATATATATATATATATATATATATATATATATATATATATATATATATATATATATATATATATATATATATATATATATATACATTACATATATATTATACATTATATATATATATATATATACATGTATATATTTAACGAATTTTATAACGCAATCAATGTAACGTGAAACATGATATTGTATTGTTATCTAATAGCTTCTATTAGCAGATAAGAACTGGTATTATTTACATCCAACAATAAACATGAATACAAAAGAGGTCCGTAACATAAATAGATTGTCAACCACTTCCATAACACAGTGAGATGTGTGTAATTCGATACAATTATTATCATATCTTTTATGCGAGGTAAACAGTTTTATTTCATGTTACGAATTATTATCTTAATTCCTCACGAATTATCAATGTTTGTAAATATCTTTTCTTTTTAATATTTGGATTGTTTTGTTGAGTGGACCAGATTTTCTTCTAATAGATAATACTTTTCAGTCTAATGCCCATATCAACAAATCTGGGGAAGGTATCCTGATTTTCGATCAATCTATTAAAGAATGCACCAAATTGAGAGAGAGAGAGAGAGAGAGAGAGAGAGAGGAGAGATATCATTTATACAAGAGCAATTTACTATTTCATGCGGATCACAATCGCAGCAGCAACAATCTCCTCGGATATAATACATCTATTGTGGGTTTCATAAACCAGAAATAACATATTTTTTTCTGTTCTACTTTCAGGATTCACCAAAGAATAGCTAATCTTTCTGAATTAGATTTGTTTGTTCCAGTGGATCGCTACATAATTATTCCTAAGCGGCATCTCATAAATCCGCTCACGTAGAGAATGTTATACTTCTTCTTGCTAATCACGATTTTCATCGAGAGAAGGAAATATTTAGCTTACTTATTATTTATGGAGTGCACCTCAGATACCAGACTGCTATACACCAGACAGACAACAGAAGTGAATGTTTCCTCAATATATTATAAAACGTTGAAATTACAAGAAGGAATTAGTAACAGCAGGAAACATTAAAAAATGAAATGGGAAACTAAGCACGGAGATATACAGACATTTCAAACACTAGCAAAATTGATTATTTAATTTGAAATCGGCTGCAATAGCCATAGCATGTGTCAACTAAGGAAATCTGTTTTGCATTATTAAGATGATTGAGAACGCATTAATAATTGCGTTAGATGTTTTGGCTAATTGAATATGTGTAGAAGACTGACGTAATTGTACTTTAGTTTTCTCATTGTCGTTCGTCACTCTCAACAGGGTAGAACGTATCGTGTCTTGAGCACAAGGCATATCACACAGTTTCTTAACTACACATAATAACTGGGATCGCCCGTGTGTTGCAAGGGCCCGAAAGGGGAGCAAAGAATAGCAACACAGTTTGCCTTCCACGCATGTCGTAAAAGGCGACTAAGGAGGTTATGGGATGAAGTTGTCTGTCCCATCCCATATAGGGTCAGTGATCCAAAGCCATGCTAAAGTCGGATGTGTCAGGTCGAAAGACGCAGATATCGCAGAAATGCTGTAAACCATGGCACAACGTATTCCGTTCTCCGGATTACATCATGCTAATCTGCAGGGGTTTGAGAACGAACGCAAAAGAAGAAGATATCTGGGACAATTTGACATTTAACGACTAAATATATTAACTGATATAAACGTGATTTTATAAAACCAACAAAAAAAGAGGGCTAACACCAAGTAGATAAATGCATATGCAGAATAACACGCTGCCCAATCGAGATAACAACTTATAGCAGCTTGATCGTTGCACGACGATCATTTGACGATATTATCTCATTTCTCGTGTACATGGCTTGCACACTTTGTCGGGGACTCGCACATTATTTTATCTCACGCTACCTGTAAACTATATATTAAGAAAACGAAGATGGAAATACCTTCGTCACGTTTTACGATTAGATGTAAACAGTATAAACCAACAAGCCCTTATGTGGTCACCTGAGAGTAAAAGAAAAAGAGGAAGTCCTAAAACAACCCTTAAAAACACCATTCTTAAAGAAGGGGAATTAATAGACTGTAAGACCATTCAGGAACTAAAGCTGGAAGCAGCGGACCGCATCATATGGAAAACCAAATCTCTTCCCTATGTGTAGCTTTCGGCACGACAGGAACAAACTAACTAACTAACCTATAAACAACAATGCCTTTTGATAAATTCTGAAACTCCAATCTTCTTATCAGACCATGTCATGTGTATTCCCAAATGCTCTTATCCCATTGCTCCTTGTTGACAAAACGTCATTATAAGATTGAATATATCTTATACATATGTTGTTCATACAAGATAATGCATTTACATGTGCTATTTTGATACTGTAACTTGCCGCCTTTGTTAACTTCTTTGACGTTTTCTCTGCATGATTAATTCTTGATTAACAAGATCAAGCCTATAGAGTGACATTTCTATCTATAAAGCTTACATATCATCTACATAGAGGAGATTTATTCTCTCAAGTTCGTCTGTGTGAAAAACTAAAATCAAGTACCTCACTCCAGGTATTTGCAAGTTATCTTTCTTCTCGATAAGTACTACACATTGAACATTGTTTAATATCGTCTAAATATATTGGAATCGGGTATTTCCAGAAATTTCAAAAGTCGTAGAGGATTGACGTCATTTTACTCGGATTTCTAAATATGTACTCGCAGAGAATCTTCACGCTGCCAGCTGATATCGTCACTCATATCCTGTAACCACTAGCGTCATGCGATAATACACATGGATCTAAGAAAAATGCACTATGTACACAAGACGCCACGAGCTGGCTTCGAACGCACGACATCTCGAGCACAGGGTAACTACTAAGCAAAGGATATCCTCGCAGATTAGTCGTTGCATTCTACAATGACATATAGTACGTCAAAACGGCATTCTACCCATCACATAGTCCAGTTTTGTTGTATTCTAGCCATCACATAGTCCAGTTTTGTTGTATTCTACCCATCACATAGTCCAGTTTTGTTGCATTCTACCCATCGCATAGTCAAGTTTTGTTGTATTCTATCCATCACATAGTCCAGTTTTGTTGTATTCTATCCATCACATAGTCCAGTTTTGTTGTATTCTATCCATCACATAGTCCAGTTTTGTTGCATTCTAGCCATCACATATAGTCCGTCATCGATGTAGTTTACCCTTGACATACTCCAGCATCATTGCGCTCTGCCAATCACATATAAAAATAGTACTTACGTAGACCACAAGTAATGAAATCTTACTTCACGAAGCCGAGGACTAACAAACTATCATTGGCGTGTCCAAACTTGAAATAATACAAACATTACACAGGATGTACTCATATAAATAACTATACACAGGACATAATCGACGTTTCGACAAAAGGCATTTATTTACATGACACTTACAAAACATAAAACACGACGAGATGAAATGACACAACAAACTAACGTGCTTGAGAAAAATGTGGATATGCGAGATGCCGGAAGGATATGAACTGGAAATACATACAAATGTAAATTCATGTAGAATCGAAACGAACAAAAAGATGACGTAAATGACGGAACAAAATGAATAAAGAGAAGACAAGACCGACCGAGAACTAAACAAAGGAGTAGTTTGAATTAATTACAAAAGGCTGGAGGTTGCAACCCAAAACTCAATCAAACTCAAAAATAAAACTATTTTCGAGAGTGTACTTAAATCTATCATCATTATTGAAGGATCTAATGGCAGTGACCTGAACATCAAGAACACCACGATGACTATCACCGTTGACGTGTGTGGCCACAGGAGTAGATTTGAGTATGATGGCATGATGGTGGTTGCAGAAACGGTCGCTCAATCTTAAGCCAGTTTCATTGATATACTGTCTGTCGCAGCGTTTACGTATGATAACGTAAATGTCATTATGGGATTCACATGTAAATGCCTCATCAATAGTGATAGTGACCTTAGGAAATGGGACGGAGAGCATCAGAACCACATAAGGGCATGTGTAGCAACGACAACGTGAACAGCAACCAGTGCCAAAATGGTCAAGCACAGAAGACCGAAGTTGGCTGTGAACAAATATGCCCTCGAGATTTTTGTCACACCTATAGACAACAAGAGGCAAATCCTGGAAAGAGAACGGCACAAGTGTGAGGATCATAATGAAGAAGGGAATCATGCTTAAGCAGGATACGCCAGACAGTAGAGTTATGGGGATGAAAGGTAAGGACAAATTAAACTATCGCAAGGGAGAGGAAGAACACTGGAAGGTCTTTCGTCAGTTATGTGCATACGTATCGCCAGTTCGTGCTCGATGTTTGTTCTCTGTATACTACTATACCTCATGCAGACAGTTTTAGGGCTCAGCATTTTTTTTCTGGACAAGAGCTCCCATCCCTCTGTATCTACTCCTATTCTTATCTTCCATGTTAGAATGGCGCTCACACTCAACTCTTTTGAATTTGATGGTCACTTTTTAAATCAGATCAGTGACGTTGCTATAGGCATTTTATTTGAAACTACTAGTGTGGTAGACCTATGATGGCCTGTTTTCATCTTTTTTCTACAGATTGATGATGATATATGGATATTTTTTTTTCGTTCGCTCCATTGTAATCAACACGGATATCCGTGCGATTTCCGCCGGGAGCGTGATTACGTTGTGCCACCGTTATGCGCCTTGTAGGCATAGTACATCCGATTTCGGCATGCCTTGACAATTCGGGTGGGCTACCCTAGCCTGTGGCAGCCTCCCTATCTCTCGCCAGGCACACATGTGTGTGGTGACCAGGGCCGGTCTTAGGCCATTGCAACCTATTCGGCCGCAGTTGGCCCCGCACTACAAAAGCCCATAAATTAATATTCGAATTTATTTTATTATCCACTTCCCTATCCAGACTGGGCCTCGCGCAATCCGTTTCGCATTGGGCCCCCCAATTGTTAGGGCCGGCCCTGGTGGTGACTCTTCGCCCAGACAATTTTTGTTCACGTCTGTCTCGAACGAGGTGTTCCACTGTCTATGAAATTGCCTCGTGTAATTGGGCGTACTGTGCCTGTGCCCATCTGGTACTGAACCGTTTCTCATCTGTGAGTTTAGTTCCTTAAGGGGAAGAACTCAACAGAAGAGTTGGACCCTGGCTCTTTCGCCCTCTTAGCCGAGGTGTCGTTCACCGACATCGTGAACCCCTCGCCCAAGTTCGAGTCTCACACCACGCGTTTGAGAGCAAGGCGTTCTCGAGCTGAGAGACCTTGTCCCAATAGCGTCTGAGCCCATCCGGTACTGAACCCTTTCTCTCTGCAAGTGTATTTCCGGTATAGGAAAGCTTGACAGTAGAGTTGGGCCTGGACTGCCATCTTTGTCCCCTTTTTGCCTGAGCTCTGTTACGGCACCCTTTCTCTTTGTGAGAATGTTTCCGGTATAGGAAGACTCGACATTAGTGTTTGGCCAGGTATTTTTGCTTTGCTAGACGCCCATTATTGGGTATGGGTCTCTGTTTATAAGGAAATCAAGTAACTAGAAGCTCGTCACGAGCTAACAGAGCTTGTAGTTCCCATTTCCGTAAACGTTTCCACTTTCTATTTGCTGTTGGCGCTGCCCTCTAGCGCTGCTCTGCCCTTTCATTTTTTCCATTGTACTCAGTATGAAATCTGTCTGTCTTTCGCCATGCATCCACCTTATCATGCTTTTTTCATTGGCCGCCCCTCCAATGTTCGGACTGGACTAACTAGCTTCACTGTATGTCGACAGTGTCGCTGTATTTGGTGTTGCTGGTGGTGTCGGAGATATTGTCTGTCTCTTGTGCAGTCAAATTTCTTTCCATCTACTACCTCCACATTCTCGGACACGACCCCTAAATGATTTGACCATAATCAGCTCGAGCTACTGTATTTCTGTTTCCAGGGTGCACCGCGTGGAGGTAAATTTGGGATCGTGGTTACCTGCTAACCCTGGGTCCGCCGAGAGCAATGCGTTCCCTTTGCACCCCAACTCTGCTATTGAATTCACTTCTATCATTTCCACTACTACTGTCAACTTCCTTGACATCATTGCCACCATTCATCCCCAATCACCTAAGCAAATCTGTCTACTAAAAACTTAGTGATGCACATGTTTTTCTGCTCTACACTTCTTCTCATCCTCCTGTTTGTCGCAACTCGTCCCTGACAGTGCATCGGCTTATCTCCATGAACATCAGTTATCTCGTATTTATACCGTTACTAATTCCCAGGGTTCTTCCTCCTCCTATGATAGAGTTAAAGGTGTCCTTACATTTCACCCCATATCTCTCTTGTGTGGCGTATCCTGCTTAAACATTATTCCCTTTTCCAGTCTGATCTTCACACTTGTGCGGCTTTCCAGGATTTGCCTGTGGTTGCGTATATGAGCGGAAAACAACAAACAAACTCTAGAACATCTTGGTCCACAGCCACCTTCGATCTTCTGTGCATGACCATTTTGGCAACAATATTTGTTGATTACTCGGTCTTTGCTACCCATGTCTTTGTTTGGTTCAAATGCACTCTGTCTCATTTCCTAAAGCCACTTTCAGTATTGATGAAGCTATTACATGTGAATACCGTAATGTCATTTACGCTATCGTATGTAAACGCTGCACCAAGAAGTATATCGTGCAATCATCTTCATGTTATTAAACACAGTAAACCTACGTCTGTGGCCACACACTTCAACTGTGGTAGCCAACGTGGTGTTCTTAATGTTCAGGTCACTACCATTAGATCCTGCACCCATGATGATAGATCTAAGTACTCTCTCGAATATCATTTTATTTTTTAGTTTGGTACCGTCAAGGCTTTTGGACTTAATTCAGAAGTGTAGTTCTCGGTCGGTGTGGTCTTCTAATTCATTATGTTTCATCATTTATGCCATCTCTTTGTTCGTTTAATTTCCACATGTATTTACGTTTTAATGTATTTCCCGTTCCCATTCTTCCGGCATCTCGCATCCACATTTTGTTCTAACACGTTAGTTTATTGTTGTGTCATTTCCACACGTCTAGTTTTAATGTTATGTGTCATCTTGATACATGTCTTTTGCCGAAACGTTGATTATGTCCTGTGTATTGTTATATATATGATTATGTCCTGTGTAATGTATGTATTTTTTCACGTTTGCATCCACCATTGAAAGTTTTTTAGCCTTGGACTTCCTCAAGTAACACTACATTATCTGTGCCCTAGCTTGTCCATCACATATAGCCCATTATCTGCATGAACACATTAGAGTAGCCAAGAATAGTAGTATTGTTTCTACCATTAATTTCATAAAACTGACTAAAATGTTTGGTTTGCAACCTGTTGAAGTTTGATGAACGTTATGCTGTGGGATAAGAAGCAATAACAAAAATGGTTAACTGCAGAATTGCGAATAAAACATATACACAAGATCGACGATTCGACTAGTAAGCATTTATCAAGATAGACAAAAAATAGAAGGAAAATTTAAAACAAAACTACAGCAGAGAGAACATTAAACAGCATTCGAACCAACCATGAAAATTACATGAAAGTGACGGAAAATTTCTCTCCAGGTAGAACACTGCCTATCGTAAAATTTTACCCTACAGCATGATTTTTGATTACAATAGTTATGAAGAACTTTCCAAAATTGTGATACATTCTCCTATACAATAAGAATAAGGAATAGACACGAATTTTGATAATGTAAACTCAAATACTTTGAACAGGAAACCAGTGATAAACACATACTTCATCAAATTATATCATTACCATCATCTCTTCATTTTTTGTGTCTTCGATATGAAATTTCGGTTTTCAATTTTGCGACTGATGGAAATAAATACTTGAAAACTACGATTAGGGTTTCTTTATTTGCTCTACAGAGGCATGACATAAATGGATTGCCCGATGTTTATATCATTGAAAGTATGATTACTTCAGCCACAAGCTAGAGTTTGTCATCCAGAGGTTCTGGGTTCAAAGTCTTGAAACGATTAATCTACACTTAACAATGAGTTTTTGACTGGAACATT
The DNA here is from genome assembly GCA_034231615.1 of Meghimatium bilineatum. Classification (NCBI taxonomy): domain Eukaryota; kingdom Metazoa; phylum Mollusca; class Gastropoda; order Stylommatophora; family Philomycidae; genus Meghimatium; species Meghimatium bilineatum. The sequence continues at coordinate 64,583,415 of CM067298.1, forward strand.
TGGGGAACGTAAAAGGAAAAACAAAATTAATGTCCATTTGCTTGTAAACGAAAGCTTTGCGTTCATATGTGTGGTAGAATACATATCGCGCGCTGAATATTATATAATAATGTTGAAGTAAAGAGCAATAAAAAGTAAAGTAGCTGAAATAAAGAGCAATAAACAGTAAAGTAAATAGTTAATAGACTGGTTATATAATAACAATGTACAAGTCATACAAGCTCGTCATTTTTAGATTAATGTTTAACATATTCGTACATTCGGCTATAGAATAGATAATTGAAGAAATTAGTTACCATCTCAGACAAACAGACAGAAGAAACCTAAAGAGATATATAATTGACCTCAATGTACTCGAGTCACTCTATATACCTGCCATTTCTCTGTACGAAGCGGCGAAAGACCTGCCGCGAGTACCATTCATAGCTAGTAATTCCGCATCTTCAAGCGATAATCCACAGGAATAAACGAACAAATTTCACTTTATAAACAAGACGTTACGAGCAGGATCTAACCTACAATTTATTGTGCAGATATGTCTTAACCACAACGCCAGGAAGATCCCCTCAACATATATCAACATATATCGACTGTCACCCGTCATAAGAATGGAAAAACCAAGCACTACGACTATGAATCAGAAAAATGCGTTCTATGACGACAATTCAGAAAAGCATTTTCTATGACAATAAATCAGAAAAACATGTTCTATTACAATAAATCAGAAAAACATGTGCTATGACGACATATCAGAAAACTACGGACGGTGACGATGAATCAGAAAAACATGTACAATGGCGATGAATCAGAAAACTAAAACTACATAATATGACGATGAATCGGAAACACTTATTATAATTGATGAATAAAAAAAACGTATTATGACGAGGAATCAGAAATCGTACTATGACGATGAATCAGAAAAGCGTACTATGACGGAAAACTCAGAAAAACGTACTATAACCATGAATCAGAAAACTACGTACTATGACGATGAATTTAAAAAAAACGTGTGCTATGTCGATGAATCGGAAAACTGCGTTTTATCAAGATGGATACAAAAGTCACGTACTACTATTTAGATTTTTTCTTCTCAATTCCCTACCTGTGCTTAGACATTTCGTATAGGCCTACTCATGCCTTTGGATAGTTTATCAAGTGATATTGAAATTATTTTTTTTGTTAGATATAATGTTGAGTAAGTTATTTTCAGTCAAGGTATGGAGCCACGTTTGGTTACATGAGAGCGTATAACCGTAAACAATGAAAATCTCAGTTGAGGTTACACTGTTACAACAATCTCCAAGAGTAACACATAACAAGGAAGTCAATTGTAGATTTTAGATGTGTAGACAGATAATTAAGATCATGTAAGCAGTCGCTGTACAACCTGGAAACATATTGTTTGAAAACTCATGCAAAGTATGTTTTCCCCTTTGGTTACACTAAAATATTTATGTTTACATTGATCTTGTGCGAGGTGCTATCTGTGCGTCAACCATTCAGATAACTTTGGTATTAATTTAGCGTAACTAAGTGTAAACATTTTTCAAAAATGCCGCCAGGGTGTTTTCAACGATTATATAAACCAACACATCACTGCGGCACACACACGTACTCATACAGCCTACAAACAACACAACATGAAACTAAACACATCTAAAAGAGAGACTATGAAGATAAGCAGAACACAAGGTCAATTAAATGTATCTGTCAATTGTACAAAACTAAAGGAAGTCCCAGAGTTTAAATACCTAGGAAGTATATTTTCGGAGAATGGCAAACTCGACAGAGTGATTGAAACAAGGTGCCATAAAGCCAATGCTGTGAATTACCAGCTGTCACCAATACTTAAACACCCATACATCTGCGCGGCTACAAAATGACAATTGATAAAACGTATTTTTACACCAATTCTGTTACCAATGTCAAACATGGCCCTTGACAAAGACACTAACGCAAATAATCACAGTTTGCGAAATAAGATGGTTGAGGACAGCTAGAAATGTCACGAGAAGCGACCGCCAGAGAAATGAAGGTATCAGGATATCTTTAGATTGTAAAAGACTATCTCAAGTCAAGACTTCATCGAGAGACAGCAAACCAAATGGTTTAGTCACATGGTTTAGAGAATGGAACATGCACAACCAGCCCTTCGTGCATTCATCAGCAGAAAACCGGGCTACAAGGAACGAGAAAGATCAAGAACTAGATGACCAGATATAATCAAATAAACATTAAATATACACGGGCTTACCATGGCTCATGCAACTCAAATGGCCAAAGACAAGAAACTCCGAAATCCCCCCTCCCCCAACTACCCTAAACGGCACAAGTGGAAATGACAATAGCTAGATAGACATATACCAAGTTTATGGTGTGAACAAAGCTCAAGGTGCAACACTAAGCTCTAGGTGCAAAGCTATAGGTGTAAAGCTAAATACAAAGCTGTAGGTGTAAACTCTAAGTGTAGAAATAACACAAAGCTCTAGGTGTAAACGTCAGGTATAGAGCTCAACATAACGCTCTGGATGTAAACAAAAAAAATGTGCATAAATGTGGCGTCGAGAGGTGTGCAATTGTGGTGTGGAGTTGTGTATAAATGTGGTGTAGAATGTTCTATGTAAATCTGTGGTATAGAATGGTGTGTAAAAGTGGTGCTGTATAGTGTATAATAGTGATGTATAATGGTGTATAACAGAGTTGTATAACTGTGTAAATACAGTGTAGATTAGTGTATAGCTGATATAGGATGGCATATAAAAGTGGTTTAAAATTGTGTATAAAAGTGGTGTAATATGGTGTAATGTTATGTAATGTGATGTAGAACAGTAGTGTAGAAATGATGATGATGTTTATCCGTCGTAATCGACGATGACCAAAAACTCAACCATATTAGTAATAACAATAAGTAATAAAAATAATAAAGTTCATAGTGCGTTTTTAAATGACTAACAAATCCAATGCGCGCACAAAAAATTATTTTACAGAATTGACAACGATAGAGGGTATCTATGTGAGGTTGAGATGTTTTTTCTTTTCTACGTTCCCGCTTCTGTCTTGCAGTATCTTGTCTCGACTCTTCCGCCGCTAGTGCTCCCGTTCTAATGCTGTAACGCCATGCTGTTCTATCCTGAGCGAGGCTCTCCCAAGCGCCTACGTCAATATTAAGATGTTTCAGTGATGACTACAGCGTGTCTTTGAAGCGCTTTTTCTGTCCACCAGCTTTTCGAAATCCTGCCTTGAGTGCTCCATAATATATTTGTTTTGGCAAACGCGAGTTCTCCATACGCACAAGATGGCTTCCCAACGTGCTTGCGCCTTCATAAGTAGTGTGTGGAGGCTTATTGAGGTTCATTTTTCCAAGACCTCGTAGTCTGGTAGTTTGTCCCACCAATGGATGTTTAGTAATTTACGTAGGCAGGTAAGATGGAAATGATTTAAATGATCTCTAGATACAAGGCATACAAATGACATCGGCAGGTCATGATAACTTATACTTGTAAGCTTACATTGTTGGGAGTTCTGTTGTACTGATACGACTTTATATATGTTTTTGTTTAGATAAATTGGTGAAAACTTCGCGAAATGGTTATAAAGTCCATCAGGAGATTTTCACCAGTAAAGATACAAAATATATATTCTTTAACTGATCATCTAGTAATGTATGTATGTTTGCGTGTCATGGCAAATTCCGTAGTATTATGATAGTATTTAGAGATCAGTGGATGTCGCCAGCCATCAATGTGGGATAATGTGGAGGCAGCCAGCAAGCAATATGGGATGACATTGATGTAGCCAGCCAGCAATGTGAGATGCTGTGCATATAGCCAGCCATCAATATGGGATGATGTGGATGTAGCCAGCCATAAATGTGAGATGGTGTGGATGTAGGCAGCTATCAATGTGAGATGGTGTGGAAGAAGCCATCCATCAATATGAGATGATATGGATGTAGCCAGCTATCAATGTGAGATGGTATGGATATAGCAAATGTTGGCAGATATCAACGTGAGATGATGTGGATGTAGCCAGCCATCAATGTGAGCTGATGTGGAATGTTGCAAAAGTAGGCAGATATCAATGTGAGCTGATGTGGAATGTTGCAAATGTAGGCAGATATCAATGTAGGATGATGTGGATGTAGCCAGCCATCAATGTGAGCTTATGTGGAATGTTGCAAATGTAGGCAGATATCAATGTAGGATGATGTGGATGTAGCCAGCCATCAATGTGAGCTGATGTGGAATGTTGCAAATGTAGGCAGATATCAATGTAGGATGATGTGGATGTAGCCAGCCACCAATGTGAGCTGATGTGGAATGTTGCAAATGTAGGCAGATATCAATGTAGGATGATGTGGATGTAGCCAGCCATCAATGTGAGCTGATGTGGAATGTTGCAAATGTAGGCAGATATCAATGTAGGATGATGTGGATGTAGCCAGCCATCAATGTGAGCTAATGTGGAATGTTGCAAATGTAGGCAGATATCAATATAGGATGATGTGGATGTAGACAGATATCAATTTAGGATGATGAATGTAGACAGCCATCAATACGGATGATATGGCTGTAACCAGCCAGATATGTAGGATGATTTCATCATTGGACGCATCACGGAGTCGTCAGGAAAAAATCGTTTACCAGGTTAGCTCTGATGACACAGATTGGTCTTGCAGCTTAGTGAACAAGTGTTCTGAAATCATCCAATCTTCTTTATTTCTTAAAAAATAAGCGATTTTAGTTAGAGCATCCGACGAGTGTTGTCTAGTTACTATTCATAATAAAGCGGCTGTTCGAGATACATACAACATAAACATTATGTGCCTGTATATAGATTCCTGTAGTACTATAAGGAATTTGTACTTCACAGGTCAGTAGGAATTTTGTAAATTGTAATGCACACTAAAAGAAAGAAATTTGTTATATAAGGAATAAGTTGCAAAATGTGTCGACTTCGAGAATCTTGTTGACTCAAGTTGCAAGGCAAATCAATGTCCGCTGAACGGAGACAGTCAGCAGTGTAGAATGCATTCCATCTGAATTAATTAGGACCCCCGTTCGTTTCGTCTTTTAATTATTATTTGGATTTCGGTTGATCAATATTTATATACTTGGAGTCCCCTTGGCTATTCTTAACATGCGATTCCAAGTATATTCATACTGACCAGCGGAAAAAATCGGGATGAATAAAGAAAATAACTAATAAAGGCCTAATTAATTCAGAGAACAGGTCTTCTACCGCTGATCGGTCGCGGCTGAGTGGATCTAGTTCTCATCAAACTGTCTTCTACCTTCAGATTCGTAAACTGCCCATGTTCTAAGTTATTTCTCTCAGTATATGTGACTGTGATCTCTGTTCACTGGCTGCGAGCCTGTCATATAAAATGTAGGGATAAATCAACCAGTGTAGGGTAACAACCCTAAACAGGAAGTAGGTGGCTGGGGTAACACAGGGCAAAATGTCAAGAAATACAAAAATAGGTAGGTGTGTTACCAAAATGAAACATAAAACAACTTAACAACGAGATACAGAGACAGACGACGTTTCGACTATAAAGCCTTCATCAGGACAAACAAATGACCACAATAAAACAAGTCTTACATGGAGACAAATAGGGTTATGATGAGGACAATAGCAGATAGGTAATGAGGGAAGAAAAGATGTGGAAGCATGACAGGTGAGAAAAACGTATGGGGAGAAGTTAGTAGTAAGTAGGAAGGAGAAAGTAGACTGAAGAATGTGAGATGAACAAAGGAAAAGATATGGTAGCAAGTAAATTACATTAAAATAAAATAAAAAATAAAAATACTCACCTCAAAAGTGGCAACAGAGAATGAATGCTACAGACAAGCAATCATGATGTAAGGGAAGAGCAAAATGAGATGATACGAGGGATCAGGTGGGAGAAAGAAAAAGAGGCCAAAATCGGCAGGAACAGAAAAGAAAATGAGCAAACAGAAGGAAGAGAATATGAGCAGTTAATTTGTGATATATGAGAATAAAATGGTAGTAAAATAACTTAACTGATGCAGCGACTAGTCTATGGTCCTCCCATGTGAATGAGCACACGCATAATGGCAATAAAGTAAAGAATGGACAGTGAAAGTCAGATTCCTGTCAAGGGTCATGATAGCACGTATTTGTACAGGTTAGAAAAATAAAGACATGCCACAGTAATAGACGGTACCCGAGGCGCTGAAGTGAAAAGAAAACACACCCGCGAAAGGGGAACAATAGAAAAGACAATATCCTGGTATGGTCACAGTTCATACCAACTGATGAGAGTAAAGGGGCGTAAGTAAATAGGTAAATAGCCATAGAGAAAGAAGACGGAGTATAAGACAAATGCAGAGGTAAAAAAAAAAAAAAAAAAAAAAAGGGTCGTGGTGGATCGACGAAATCCCCTAGACGGAGATACGTCACGCAAGAAAGTGAAGTGCGGGTGGGAGGGAGCCCAGAGGACACAGGGAGGGTACAACAAGGGAGGGTATGGGACTATCACGGGGAAGCACGTCGTGAGATGGTATCAGGCTGATATAGCGAGACATAGGAAGAGGGTGCCGGAGATAAGGGCACCAGAGAAGATAGGGAATAAGGAGACAGGAAAAGAAGACCATAGCGGGAGGAGGCAGACCCGGAGTTACAGCCAAATCATGTGAGGAAGTGGAGGGTCGTAGCGTCGTAGGTGACAAAATAAGGGTCATCTGTCCATAGTGTCGCAGTAAAAGGAGGTCGGTGTAGCAGAGGTTCAAATAAAATGTGACGGAAGATGGACCAAGGTCACAACCACAACGACAAGTACCTTGTAGGCCAGGTGTTGGGAAATGAGACCGGTCGCATAAACCGATGATGATAAAGGGATGAGTTAGCCGCACGTCGCAACCCCTATGTGGGTATTGCTCGCACTGTACACTAGCTCATCTATGGGAACAACGATCAAAGGACAGAGACTCTGGCCACGATACACGATCCCTTGGTTTGGGGCATGCACCGTGGGGAGCGAAGTGTCCGATGAAACGAGGTTCGCATCTGTGTGAGACCAACCGTACGTTGCAACCCGTTTGGGGGCGTTGCCCGTACTGCACGCTGGCTCCATAAATATATATGGGGGAACCACTGCATCCGAGCCATCCAAGTCGTGTGAAGCAGGAAGCCTGTTGGCGCTGCAAAGTTTTTTTTTTTTTTTTTTTTTTTTTTTTTTTTTATATGGAACATGTCGGGCAATGTAAATCGAAATAGAATAAGAAATGATTATACAAGACAATGAATGCGAAATTTGGAAAGCAACATCAAAATTCGAACAAAGACTAAACACTTTGAAAATAAATGTCTTAGAAGGCTACTGAACATACGTTGGTCAGACAATTCAAACACAGTTGTCAGACAAGAATCAAAACAAGAATATGCATCCACCTATTTTAGACAGCGTCGCTGGAATTACATCGGGCACGCGATACGGATGGATACCGAAAGACTCCTCTGTCAAGCTTTGATGTGGTCACCAAAGGGCAACAGAAAATGAGGAAGACCAAAAGAAACTTTACGTAGAACTATTACAAGAGAACGTTTCACTATCAGTATCAGAAACAATGAAGATCTAAAGCAAATTTCAATGAAACGAAATACATGAAAATCTATGACATTCGCCCTATGTGCAGTCTTTTGCCCAAGAGGAATAACTAACTCAAGACAAACACTTTCTAACAGCAACTATCGAGCCTAGCTGCCAAAACACTATCGCAGTGTAGTAATAAGGCTATTCTATTAAATACAGTGTGAAAGAATTACTGTGCTAAAAGGCTGTTCCATGCCAACGCACATTAGAGAAAGTCATATACAAAAGACATAGCGAGAGCAGTGTTTATTAGCAAGAAGACATGTTTATGCATTGTCCGGTAGCTGGTGAACAAAACCAGCAGAATCTCACATCGTCCTGTTGCGGCGAGAAACGTTTGTAGAGTTTTAAACTTGGACGAGGTTTTCACGTTGTCGATGAAAGAAATCTCCGCTAAAAGAAAGAACCAACCCTAATCCAACTCTACCGTTAAGCATTTGCTATTCGAGAATCAGGCTTTCAGTCTCAAAAAAATAATAAATACCCGAGGGTAAAGGAGTAATGGACCGCCTGATTACTCGAGATACATTCTTTGACAGTATAGAATAAGTTTATTAGACCCACGTCCAAACCACTGCTTACTATTTCCTCAGAAACTGTCACAAAAGAACATGTTGTGACAAGCGCATTCAAATGGTATATATAACTTCTTGCGTCTTGAAGACGGTGATTAAGCAAAAAGAAGAAGCAATCCACTTGGTATTTTCTCAGGAATGGAGACTTTTCAATCGACCATGTCACAACAACAGAAGATTTGTGTTCGTCTCTCTGTCTTTTTTCTTCCATATCTTTGAACATATTGTTTCTAAAATATGGAGCCTCCGTATGCAGTTTATACCTCCAGACAGACCATGTTTTGGCAGTCTTTCCCCAGTAATTGGGGTCAATGAAGAAGTCCTTCATTGAGGACTCACAGATGACTTTATACTTCAGCATTGGTCTACCGCGGGCTTGCTGGCTTTCAGCCAGTTATCCGAGTAGCACTTGAAGGGTACATATTCCAAGGGTACAGTGGGGGATAAGCCCTCATAATTATGATTGCTCATAAAAACGCGAGTACTTGGCGCAAGACTGGAAGGCGTATCAATGCTAAGACAGCGCACAAGAATGAAAATCATGACGGCAGCGGATGTTCTAGGCTTATATCGCACAAATTAAACTATTACACAATTTACTGTACAGTTTCCTGCTGAAATCACATGTTCATTCATGATGGTCACTTGAGAGATTGGTTTACTCAATTGCAAACCTCAAGCAATTGCAGAGTTCTAACACACTTACGTAGAACACATGTTTTTGAGGTTTCACAAGACGGAATATCACCAAAATTAAGGGGTTATGAGGTCTAAGCACGAAAACATACAGATTACAAATCACAATACATTTTCAACGTTTCGAACCTTTAGGTCTTTCTCAATAATATATAAAACAAACAGTGAAAAACAATTAAAAACAGTAACAACACTGTTACCACAACAGAGACACTATGTGTTTCATTGTTTTGAGTTTCAATTGCTTTTCTAAGTTTATTTTATATATTCTTGAGAAAGACCTACCAGTTCGAAACGTTTAAAATGTCTTGTGTATTGTTATTTGTATGCTTTCGTGTTTACACCTCATAACCCCTTAGTCTTAGTGATAATCCGACTGTTGTGTTGTGAAACATAAAACGCGTGTTCTACGTAAGTACTGTTCGTGTTCCGTTTCACAGCAGTATTCCCTTATATTTATTGAATTATAGCATTCGCTAATGATATTCTACTATACAACATGGGCACTAACAGAACAGATATCGTTGACAGTTTACAGAATGGACTAGACCAATTGTCGCTGTGATGCAGAACATATAACGCTGTGATAAATCCCTCGAAAGCAAATGTCGTCTGGTACTCCTTAAATAATATTCTGGTCAATGTTAATGACACATTGCCAGCTGTTAGTTTCATGGGTTCATTCATTGAATAAGAGAACAGAACTTTAAATATCTTGGGATAACATTTGATAGAAATCTCTTATTCAACAAACACATCACGAATTGAATGCAGAAGGCTTAAAGAGCGATCAGTGTTATCACATTTATGGCGACTTTTGGCATGCAGCCATGGCTACTGTTTCTGCTTTTAACAAGTGATGGTGCCATCTGTCATCGATTATGGCCTCGCCCTACTAACACTGTCACAGAGACATGTCGATAGATTGGGAAAATTCCACAATGCAATGAGAGCGGTACTAGGGTGTACTAGGGATACACCCATCTCTGCAATGAGATTTCTGCTTAATTTCCCCAGTATTAGCGTGTGACATCAGGTAACACATGTTATGTGATACCTTAAAATAACAGAATACAACCACTGCCCATTGCACCAACGTCTAGATGAATAAAAGGGAAAACGAATGAAGCGTGGCAGATCGTGAATCTGAAGACACACTGCGAAGAGTATGTGAATTAGAAGAAATAGGTAATGACAGTGAATTTGTGGCGGTAGACATTTAGAAAACTCACTGCCAAAAATAATAATACAAATATATAAAGCGAGTCGGAAATGGACAGGTGTCAGAGCCTTGATTACAGTGCATAAACTGGCTCAGCTACACTCGAAGCCACAAGACATAATTATCAATCAATCAATAAACCCATAACCCTTTAGGGTCGTAGGGGCACCACATTGGATGCTTCAGCATACATAGTCCTCAAACGAATTCTATCATCAGCGATGCGGATGAGTGTGGAAATATCTTGTCCTGTCCATTCCTTGATGTTGTCTGTCCATGTCTTTATTTGTCCTCCTCTGCTTCTTCCACCCCCCTGTCCAAGTTTAGAAGTCTTAATGTGGATGCGTACGAAGTAAGGTTGTGACCTAGTGAAATGGTAGCGATGCGCTCAGCGCGAAGTTCAAATGTGATGTAGTGTCAAAATCAGCAAAGTGCAATGGAGATGGAGAGAGAAAACACATCCATGTAACCACATCAAAAGGACAGCTGGAGAGGAGATGGGCACCACTAGCTAAACATTTTGCCCACTGAAATACTACAAGACATAATTATAGATACAGATGACTCAGAAGATATACAAATAAAAGTGGTTGGGCTTTTGTAGCCTACAGAAACGACGTGAAGTTGGTTGAGATATCGTCTGCATAGTGCACTGTCACTTCGAGCATGTCGATGGAGATAGAGCGAGATACAGCAGCACTAAAATAGTTGATAGCCGATACATAAACACACTCCGTAATACTCACAGACTCTCAAAGCATGCTGCGCAAGATATAAATATTTATGCTAGGAAAGGAATGGGTTGCATTATTGAACAATGTATAGAGTATTACAAGATTTATTGTCCTGGTCATGCAGGGGTCAGAGGAAGCGAAAAGAGCCAGCTGACTTATTGGCAGGCAATGCGGCGATAGACGGCACAATGATGAGAAAGCAGACTTGATCAGGACAGTAATAAATTCATTCCAAGATACACATACAGAGAATGTCAGATATGGGAGTGTCTAGATAGGAGGAAAGAAACATATTTTTTTTGAAAGTCCCGAAGATTGCGCAATTAACACCTGACCTACAGACACTGAGTCTACAAACTGGGATGGCTGCTGGAACGAGATCAGAGCACTATAAGAGTGCTCCACATGATGTGATGCTAGTTTCTAATCAAAAATCAAGAACTTTAGAGAACGCAGTAGAAAACTTTTTATCGGTGATCTTCATTAAAGAAAACTTTTGATCGGTGATCTTCATTAAAGAAAACTTTTGATCGGTGATCTTCATTAAAGAAAACTTTTGATCGGTGATCTTCATTAAAGAAAACTTTTGATCGGTGACCTTCATTAAAGAAAACTTTTGATCGGTGATCTTCATTAAAGTCCAACGCTAAAGATACAGTACTAAAAATATAATTGGATCAGCAGTGTTCAAATCACTGAACTTCTGACCAGGTAACATCGGGTTTACCTATCCTTGTGGGTGTGAAAAAAAATTAACTGCATGATCCACTCATCCACATTAAAATTGACACACATTATTGTTGATCATGCTATGGGAAGGGGAACAATGCATTAATAACTACTAAGTGATGAAAGCGAAATAGTCAAGTTCTGCAGTCAATCAACGACTAGGCAATTGAGGCAATACGAAAACTGTGTACTATGACGCTGATCATAATTCAAGTACTTCTTACCTATCAACAACTACTTATACTTTCACTACTACATTTTCTAATACAATTATTACAAATATTACGCTCATGTGGTAGAAACTGACACCACGTGACTGCATGCGTATTTCACTGTCATTATTGCTGGCACTATCAAACTATAATTATTGTTAATGTAAATAGTCTTTCCAGCAATTAATCCCTAGATGGGTGGAATGAGTTGAGTCTGTCGTAGTACGCCTTCATAGCGTGAAATCATCATCAGCATCATCGTGTGCCGCCTCCGTAACGGAGGTTGGCTGCAGCGGACCTCCAAAATCCTCTGTCTATTTCTTCGGTAGTGCACTCCGCTAGAACGTAACCTTTCCATATCGTGATGTTCCACTCCCACGAGTACATGTCTACCTGTTGCTTATTTCCTCTCAACTAGACCTCTAAACTATACCATTACAGTAAGGTGTTCGCCATTGTGTGTTGCCGGGGCCCGAAAGGGGAGCAAAGAATAGCAACACTGTTTACCTTCCACGCATGTCGTAAAAGGAGACTAAGGAGGTTATGGGATGGAGTTGCTGTCCCATCCCATATAGGGTCAGTGACCCAAATCCATACTGAAGCGGATGTGTCAGGCCGAAAGGCGCAGATATCGCAGCAATGCTGTAAACTATGACACAACACATTCCGTTCTCCTGACTACATCCTGCTCATCTGCAGGAGTTTGAGAACGAACGCAGAAGAAGAAGAACAGTAAGGTTTTCAATGAGGCGTCATGTTTTTCAATATATCCAAAATACTTTTTGTTTGATGAATATTATTTCCATTTTAGTTCCATTAGTTCTTTTCATTTCATGAAGTTTTTGTTATACTTATAAATATCCACATCAGAAATGCATCAATTCTGTCCTCTAGATATGTTTTAATTTCCCATGTTTCTTAGTTATTCATTTAGGGCCAAAGACGGCACATGGGTGGATTTCATAGGTTTCCATGTCTTGCGTTTCATTGCATGTTTCTAAGTCATATAGTAATATAGAATAAATGTAGCATTTTATAAGTCTCATTTTTAGCTTGTTTGTAATTTGTTTGTGTTGATATTTTCCTTACGTCACTGAAAGTATTTTTACCCATTCATATTAACTTTTTAAATATATGTGCCCCCCATTACCCCCTCTATGTCTAGAGCTGCCAAGAATCCATGTTCCCCATGTTTAATTATGTCAAATTATACCATCACCCCCCCCCCCTCCGTAATAATAAAAATATTAACTTTCTAGTTGAAAAAAAAATTACTTCTTCAGATTTTAATATCTCGAATTCAAATAATTTTTTTTGTGTCTACAAACATCTTTGATGTCAACGTTCGTCTAACCCTACCCCCTCCCCTCTTTCTCAACAATTGTGAAATGTTTTCACAACCCCTCCCAGCCATTTGTTGACGCAATTTATTGTCACCCCACCTCACTTTACGACTTAAGATTCACCATTGTCAATTCTACTATCAATATGTACAATATGGTATAGCAAGGTTGCAGGAACATGTTATAGTACCGAATACCTGATGATATTATTTTTGTAGTGCCATGTATCGTTGTAATTGGGTATATCTATTTGGGAGTTCCGGAAGTGATGACGGTTGATAGAGTGTGTTTCTCTAATTAGTTCTGAGTCACTGCGTCGTTCGTTGGATCAATCCACTAACATCGTAAAGTCCAAACCGATTTGTGTAACAGAAGTTAGTTTATTCCATTTAAAAAAAATTCAAATGAAATTATTTTGAAAAATGGTGAAATCGCTTTGGGCATTTAAAAAAATATATGGATTTCTAAATAAATATATAAATGTGATAAAATCATTCTATACAAATAAAAAATGATGCTTTAGAACAGAAAAAGACAATTCAGACTGGTTCCCTGTGCTTCCTGGTGTTAAACAAGGCTGCTCTGGTGTCACCACTGATATTCAATATCGAAATTGATTGGGTAATGAGAAAAATCACATCAAACGTAAATTTAGGAAATAAATTGATAAATAAAAGAACATTAGAAGATCTTCATTTTGCCGATGATCTTGCATTGTTGAGTGAAAACCATCAAGATGCACAAACAAAAACTGATACATTAAAACTTATCGCAGGCTAAATAGGTCTCCAATTCAATTTATAAAAAACAAAATTTATGGACTTCGGTTCACCTAACGCAATTAATTTAAATGGACAAGAACATGAAAAAGTACACAAATGTTCCTATATAGGAAACAAATTAATACTCGGCGGTGATGTCATGAGAAAAAGTACAACTGACATAAAATGTAAAATTAACATAAAATGTCTTTAGCAGACTGTCTAATATCTGGAGGTCAAAGTCAATCAGCACATACACGAATTTGCGCTTATTTAATTCCTACGTTATTCCGGTGCTATCATACTGATGTGAGAGCTGGAAAAGTTCTTTATCTTCAGAAAATAAACTACTGAGTTTCGAGAACACCCATTGGAGTGAATTCAAATTAAATGATAAAGTCAGAGAAGAGACACATCAAAATTTCATCACAGGTGTTATTAGACAACGCCGTTGGTCCTACATCGTGCATGTCCTACGCTCAGACATCAAAACAATACACTATAAATCTCTTGAATGGATATCTACAGGCAAAATAGCCAGGGGTAGACCAAAAGAAACACTCAGAAGAACAATACTTTGTAAAAGTAAAACAAACAATATTCATACTATTCAAGACTTACACAGATTAGCGTTGAACAGACAGAATTGGAGAGATCTGACCTCTGCCCTATGCGCTAACGTCAGCGGTTAAAGAAATTAATGATGATGATTCTATTTGCAAGAAAAAACGCGTGTGCAATTGTTGCTAGGCGATTTGGTGCCGTAGAACGGACTGGTTCAATTCCCGTTAGTCTCAAGAATTTTTAAAAATTTTTCCTCTGGCTTCCTACTTAAATTTATTTGCAAGTTATGTGAATTACCAAATACAAAATGCCCACTCATATCTTTTCTTATATTTTCATTGTTAACAAGACCTCCTTGTTCTTTCGAATAATCTTCACTAACATTCCATTTCTGGTTGTAGTTGCTTTATCTTGTTACATGAGTTTATTTTTCATGCAGACTGTTTACACGTGGGTAGTAGACATGTTGTATAAAGATATCCTATAATTTTTAGTATTCATTCTCTCACACTAACACTGTAATAATATAGCCATGGCATTTGATCCATGAATCTTACTTGATGTCACATTAGTGTTGCATTTCAGAATTGATTTTTTTCAGTATGATCGGGTTTCCTAAGAAGTTGGAACATATTATGTTCTATGTAAACTTAACAGAAATGCATTATATGTTAAATAACAGTATTGTGTTTTATGTAGACTAACAATATTGTGATTTATGTAGACTAACAACATTTTGTTTTACGTGGACTAACAGCATTTTGTTTTACGTGGACTAACAACATTTTGTTTTACGTGGACTAACAGCATTTTGTTTTACGTGGACTAACAACATTTTGTTTTACGTGGACTAACAACATTTTGTTTTACGTGGACTAACAACATTTTGCTTTACGTGGACTAACAACATTTTGTTTTACGTGGACTAACAGTATTTTGCATTACGGGGACTAACAATGTTTTGTTTTACGTAAACTAACGATATTGTGTTTTACGTGGATTATCGATATTGTGTTTTACATTTTATGTGAACTAACAATATTGTTTTACGTGTACTAACAATAGTGTGTTTTACGTGGATTAATAATATAGTGTTTTGCGTGGACTAACAATATTTTTTTTTCTTGAACTAACAACATTGTGTTTTATGTGGACAAACAATATTGTGTTTTATGTTGACTAAAATATTGCGTTTTTTTCTGAACTGTTAATATAATGTACTTCGTAGACTAACTATTTTGTGTTCAAATGAGAGTAATTTAATTAAAGATATTAACAGTGTGATACAAATTAACAGTGTGATACAAATTAGAATAGACATACAATTGTCTATTCTAATAGGTCAACATTGTAAATAGTGATGTAAAGAGTGGCCTACATGTGCCATCTCGGTGCAAGCGTACACAATTTCGTCATAATTGTAGTATATGAATGGCCGTCCTACAAAAAGCAAAGAGTAACACTGCTATGCTATCCTTCTGTTTGATCAATTAAGTGCCAAAATCAGTAACAATCTGCGCATTAAAGTCCATTATGATGAAGCATGTCTATGAAATTAGAAAGTACGCTAGTGGAATATGAAATTTCAAAACAGCTTAAATTATGTGACAGACTGTTCACCATCTGAACCTGATGTGAAACTTTCAACAGCAATTATAACGCCACGCGCTTCGTCAGAATCACAATGGCAGGTACAGTTAACATCAATATCTTTTTTGACATTATTACAATTAAAGAATACTGTTCGAAGTTGCAAGACAATGACATGGTTAATATAATTTATATTACAATTTTTTTTTTTAAATTTGCATTTTCATTATCATTTCAAACTGACATTTAACTTGAAAATAATTTTTGAGGAATGAGAAACCAAATATGAACAATTGCAACTAAAGAATATTAAAGATATTTCTGCACTTCAAAATACATGACAATACACATGTATACAGGGCTGTTTGGTGCTGTCCTAGCGGTCCATGGGCTTATGCCATGTGGCTAATTTCATTGTGTGATATATGCATGCGTTTCTGTGTTGTTATTTTCTTACATATAAGGTGTTTCATTTGCCATGCCTTGGAGGGAGAAGCATTTTCTGGTGTCACCCACTGCTGGATAATCAAATTAGCAGTGGCTGTCAGTTTCATAGGGATGAGAGCACAATATCCGGAACCCTGGAATGTGTTATGGGTATATTCTATTGAAGTGATTGTTCAGATGCACATTTTATGTGCGAAGTCGGAAGATGATACTCAGGTCTTTCCTTCCGACATGTCGATGTTGTCCTTGCGATTTCGGCTGGTCATATATTTGTAGATTTCTCTCTTCGTGTTTTCCATGACCCATTTGTTCAGCCAAGTCGTTTTGTTTACATATTTGAGCATAATTTTAGCTGTATGCATTGTCTTTTGTGTGTATGATTGTACTTGTCTTGCTAGTCTGTCTGACTAGTCATTGCCAAATGTGTTTGTATAGTAAGGAACTACATAGACATAGTGACACCATGAGATGTGATCATCATGGTGATATATTTGACTTAGTTCAAGTTTACAATGTCCATCACATTCTAGTGCTTGAAGAACAAATATAAAGTCTGTAAAAATCACAAGGTTTTGAGCTTTTGATTGAAAGACATCAAGTATAATCTTTTAGATGACACATGACAGCTTCAATTGCTGTTATTTAAGCACTAGAACATATAAAACACATTTAGAACATATCTCGGTTTAGATACTCTTATTGGTGAGTATCTTCTTTACAATACCTGCTTTGATTGTTGCTTTGAAAGCAGACCCATCAGTATAAGCATGAATCTAGTGTTCGAGGTAGGTGTCTATTATTTTTGTGTGTGTTGCTTTCATAAGGTTTTCTAGATCAGAAGTTTTCATTAAAGTATCAATTAAAAAAATGGTAACATTTGTTTGGTGGTGAACTCGTTGCAACTCTTTACAGTTCGTGTCTCTTGTCCGGAAGGTGATAGCTGTCTTTGACTTTTTTGACATGGTCTTGAGAATTGAATGTTTTATGTTTTGTTTTAATTGTCAGTGCTTTGCAAGCTGTTTGTTTGGATGACATTTGTTCATTCGTTTGATCCCTAATTTCCTGGTGGCGCAAAAGTAATTTCCTGGGCTTTGGCCTGGAGTGGATGAAAAATCTGCTGATTTCCCAGCACAATAAAATAATGGCATTATAAACAAATAAATATATTATATATTCACCCGCTGTCTCACAGGTTAGTACGAGAGTTCTTTTAGGCTAAGGGAATACACCGCTCCCCAAAAAAAATCAGCTGATGGTGTTTTAAATCATCTTTAACATTTGAATTCTACTAGTAGTTTCCAAGCGTATTGACATTGCCTTTTCCTTTAATCTAATCTACATAGCCGAGAGGCGCTTAGTGAAAATGAACAATGTACTTACTCCATAAAACTTGTCCAAGCAAGCATTCATGTATGAAACGTAGTGACTATGTGTCTTGGCAGTTTACACGCGCCAGCTTTTTATCTTCTGCAAAGACGCAAAGGATCATCATTTATGTATATGTATGTATGTATGTATATGTATGTATATATATGTATATGTATGTATGTATATGTATGTATGTATGTGCATATATATATATATATATATTCTGAGATTCTGCTCGCTGGTCTTCTAATATCGAGAGTCAACGGCTGACTTGTCAGTTTGTAAACGTAAAAACGTAAAGTATAGTTAACCCATAACATATATTAATGCTGTGGGAATATGAGATGTTAGTATGAGGGCGGTAGCCATCTCCTCCCCATCGCATTCTTTACTTCCCAGATTAATCTGGTACCCAATTATTGCTGGGTCCACCCAGGAGCTGTTGCGGTCTGAAAAACTTTTCCAATCTCAACTGGTGAAATGAACCCAGGACCACTAAACAAAGTACTGAGTCAAACGTTTTTACTTTTGATTTTCTAGAAATATTATCATGAAAGTGTTGACGGACAATTACAAGTAGACTCATCTCTTTCTGTGAAAGATCTTTGTCGCAATGAACGAATAACGTAACGACTGCGATTTGAAACAACATTATTGTGTTTTGTAACAATTTCTTGTTTGCATTAATTATTTAATGTTCATTATAAATCTGTTTTGCCAGGATCGTGGCGTTTAAGAAAATTCTACGCTTGTCGATTTCTCAAGACTGTTTTTAAAAAAATTAGTGTAATGTGTACAAAAAACCTCCGCGTTTATTGTTAGGTGTAAATCTATCTGATCTATCAAATCTATTTAATTTAATTTATATATCGTATCTAATATATAGTTTTGTAACGGGTTAAGGGACAACTAATGCAATTTATATCATTATAGTGTTGATAGAAAGATCAATTGACGTGAAGACAGGTCTATATTTGTGCTTCATAGACTATACGACAGCATTTGAAAAAGTGAAACATAAGGAAATTATCAGTATGTTAAAGGATATCAACATTAATAGTACAGACCTTAGAATAGTAGAGAACATATAGTGGCAACACAGAGCAGCAAACAAATCAACAATCAAATAGGGGAATTTCATCTAATAAGACAAGGAGTCCGACAAGGGTGTGTGCTATCACCTGATCTCTTAACGTTTACATTGAAATGATCTTTAAATCTACAGAAAATATGCCAGGAATAGTTGTTGGTGGGTATAATGTGAATAACCTGAGATATGCTGACGACACGGTTCTGGTAACAAACTGTAAAAGAACTACAGAAATTTATTACAACTATAGAAGAAGGAAGCAGAAACAAAGGTCTCACCTTGAACACCAAGAAAACATAAGTAATGGTTACATCTACAACATCTAGCCCTTCAAAATGTAACATCAAGGTCAATGGGACAGTTCTTAAGCAAGTAGACACATTTAAATATTTGAACACAATTATTCCTTCAGGTGGTAGATGCGTCACTGATATAAAATGTCGAACAGCACAGGCAAAAGCAACATTGCAGAACATCTTGTGTAATAATTCTTTATCAATAGAAATAAGAAAGAACATAATAAAATGTTACATATAGTCCATACTGTTATATGGTAGTGAAGCATGGAAATTTGACAATATTGAAAGAAAATATCTGGAGGCAACAGAGATGTCGCTTTATTGGAGAATGTTGAAAATATCATGGACAGCTAAAAAGAGTAATGCTATAATTCTACAGCTTGTCAACTCAAATAGAGAACTTATTAACTGTATTAGATAACGATAATCATAGTTTATGGGTCATGTCAGAAGAAGATGTGGGTTTTAGAACATCGTAACAACTGGAAAGATCGAGGGTAAGAGAGACAGAGGAAGACAACGTGAGAAAATATTAGCCTGGCATGATGCAGAATCATCAGAAACTATATTTAAATGTATAAAAAAAACAGAGGAATGTAGAGAGATATGATCGCCTACGTCGGAAGGCATGGCACCAATGAATAAATGAATCTAATATAATATGTCTATAGATTTTAATATATCTATCCATTCTAATATATCTAATTCAATATTTATATTAAGTCTAATATTTATCTCATCTAATCTGTCTAACCTCTATATAATATATATATATATATATATTACATAGATATATTATACTCGTATTATAATAATCGATTTATATAATTTAATATATCGATCTAATCTAGTCTAATGTATTGAAATCTGTATATCTATCCATCTATGAATTTGTTACTTCAGCGCCTAATATTTCGCAGGCAGCAGAACTCTCCAGTTGGAGTGATATGGGGCAACTGTGTATATTCTTGCATGTTGTTCAGATCCATAGTCATATCCTCTTTGATGGTACTTCTGCGAAACATTTCTCCTATCCATTTTTATTAAAAGATCGTAGGTGAGCACATCATATTGATGTCAGAAATGTCCTAGCATTTCTCATGAATCATCTCAAATTATGAATCATCGCAATATGATAGTGTGAAGAAGTTCTCCATAACTTTCCAAGAGCGTTGAGTGCAAGACGATGATCTAGAATGAAAACAGCTGACGTTGGAGTACATATCAGTTGTCACAAAGCAGTGTAACATAAGAACTATCAGAAAGGGAACACGTCATCATTCCCAGTGTTTTGATAACTATCATGAGACTCTGCGATGTAAGTTGTGTTTTTTTTTAAAAAGCTGGTAACTCGTTTATTTCTAAAGAAGTGATGTGATACAGAGCGATTGGTTGCATGTATTGATAATCCACGTTGTGTAAACATTTCCTTGAAATGTTCATACATGCAACATTATGAATTATTTTTTCTTATTCGATAATATATAACGTAGAATCGTTCAGCAGTTCATTATTCCATATCAGAGGGTTACTTTGTGAATGAAGAAGTTCATTATTTCATAACAGAGGGTTACTTTGTGAATGAAGAAGTTCATTATTTCATAACAGAGGGTTACTTTGTGAATGAAGAAGTTCAGAAGTTAATTATTCCATATTAGAGGGTTACCGTGTGAATTCAGGAGTTCATTATTCCATATTAGAGGGTTAACTTGTGAATTCAGGAGTTTATTATTCCATATTAGAGGGTTACTTTGTAAATGACGAAGTTCAGGAGTTTATTATTCCATATTAGAGGGTTACTTTGTAAATGACGAAGTTCAGGAGTTCATTATTCCATAGTTGAGGGTTACTTTGTAAATGACGAAGTTCAGGAGTTCATTATTCCATATTAGAGGGTTACAGTGTGAATTCAGGAGTTTATTATTCCATATTAGAGGGTTACTTTGTAAATGACGAAGTTCAGGAGTTCATTATTCCATATTTGAGGGTTACTTTGTAAATGACGAAGTTCAGGAGTTCATTATTCCATATTAGAGGGTTACCTAATGAATGCGGAAGAAGACGTAGATGAAGGAAACAGTTACATTAAGGTACACCCTCAAGTAGGACCAAAGATAGAAAATGACGCAAAAGATTGAATTTATAGCACACTATATACATGGAACATTGCACTTAAGTTGTATACAAGTGGGAAAATTCATTACAGAATTCAATCAAATTAACTAGTCACAATAGTACCGAGAGTTTGTTTAATTGAGTTACAAAATGTTAACTCACAGTCTTCATGAAATCTCTAGCTCTAGACGATTCGTAAGATATTCATTGGATCCGATTGTATTGAGTTATGAAGAAACCGGTTGATATTCTTAGTTTCATTGATTCATTCAGATATCTGAGAAAAGAACAGATAGATAGAAAAAACCCGATGTCTTGGACCAATTGAGTGTCTTCTTTCGATAATTCTATTTCATCATCAAATATAAAATATGAATGCATGCAAAGACGAAAGAAAAACAGTGCTATTTTATGAAGAGTATAATTTAAACGTTAAAACAAAGGCGATAATGCATCAAGAGTCTAACGTATATATTATAACATCGAGACAAAGGAACAAGATTCAAACGTATACATTATAACACCGAGACAATGCATCACGTGACTAAAGTAACCATTTGAACACCGCAGCAATGTATGAAAGAACCAAAGCATCTAAGAGTCTAACATATACATATAACACTGCGATAAATCATCAAGAGTAGAAATTATACAAATGAAGACTGCGACAATGTATCAAGACTCTAACATATACATTAGGAAACTGCGACAATGTATCAAAACTCTAACATATACATTAGAAAACTGCGACAATGTGTGAGAAGTCTAACATATACACTAGAACACGTGACAATGGATGTGACATTGGATTAAAAAATCTTTTAATACTCGACCACGATATCATAGTATGGATATGGCAATGTCATATAAGTAATTCGGAAATGGATGAAGAGTCTGAGGGTAAAGTTAATAAGGTACCACTGGTTGATTGAAAAATTAAGAAGTGATTGAAGTAGGTTATAGAAATATGAAACGAAGAAAAATGTTACTTAGATGAAGAATATAACACAGTATACGCTGCTGACTACGAAATGACCTTAAACTTGGAAGAAGGTCATGGTGTATGTAGCTGACTGGAAAATTGATACTGAACTTGGATGAAGAAGATCACACATTATGAGAAGCTGACTGTGCTTAGGAATCCCAGCGGCACAAATGACACTGGACTTTGATGGAATCCCAGCGACACAAATGACACTGGACTTTAATTAAGACGACCACAAATTATGAGCAGCTGACTGGGTTTAGGGATTTCAGTGACATAAATGGAACTGCACCTGGATGAAGATGAGACAGTGAAGAGCTGACACATGGATGAAGAAGGTAACAATTGTGGTACTGACTGGACAATTGACACCGAACTTGGATAAATAATGTGACACAGTATAATGAGTTGACCCGGCAATGATATTTACCAGATGAAAACAGTGACAGTATAAGGAGCTGACTTGGCAATTGACACTGAACGTGGATGAAGAAGAGCATACAGTATGGGGGGGGTGCAAAGGGAACGCATTGCTCTTGTCGGACCCAGGGTTAGCAGATAACCATGATCCCAAATGTGCCTCCTCGTTGCGCACCCTGGTAACAGAAATACAGCGACTAATGCTGATTCTGGCTAAACCTTTTGGGGATCGTGTCCGTGAATGTGGAGGTAACAGATGTAATGAGATTTGACTGCAAAAAGACAGTTAATAACTCCGACACCTCTGTGCCAACACATGCAGCAACACTGTTGACACACAGTGAAGCTAGAAAGTCTGGTAGAAGCATTGGAGGGCGGCCAATGTAGTCGGTACGAAGCAGGCAGATGTCCCAAGAAAAATAAAAGCACAATGAGTACAATGAGAAAGATGCACAGCGCTAGAGGGCAGCGTCATGTGTAAAAAGCATGGAAGATGGTTCGATGAAATTGGAACTAAAGCAATGTTTGCTCGAGACAAACTTCTAGTTACCAGTGATCCCAGCCTGGGCCCAACTCTACTGTCGAGTCTTTCCTATACCGGAAGCATGCTCGCGGAGAGAAAAGGTTCAGTACCCGATGGGCACAGACATCGCAGTTCGAGGTGACAAGCACTGTTCAGCTCTAGAACAAAGCACAAGTCCCTAACGTTCCTAAATATGTGTACAGATTCAGACTTGGATGAGGGGTTCACGAAGTTGGTGAATAACGCTTCGGCTAAGAAGACGAACGAGCTGAGCCCAACTCTTCTGTCAAGTTCTTCCTAAACCGGAACCAGGCTTGAGGACGAGAAAAGGTTTAGTACCCGATGAGCACGGGCACAATTCGTCTAATTACACAAGGCATGTTCACTGACTGCGGAACGTCTCGTGCAGGACAGACGTGACAGACAAACCATCTCGGCATAGAGTCAGTAGACACATTCACCGTCTGGCGACAGATAGGAAGGCTGTCACAGGCTAGGGTAGCCCACCCGAATTGTCAAGGCATGCCGAAATCGGATGTGCTAGGCCTACAAGGTGCATAACGGTGGCACAACGTAATCACGCTCCCGGCGGAAATCGCACGGATATCTGTGCTGGTTACAATGGAGCGAACGCAAAACAAACAAACAAAACACAGTATGGGGAGCTGACAAGGCTTACGAATTTCAATGACATAAATGACAATGAACTTTAATGAGAAGGTGACAGTATGAGGAGCTGAGTAGGCAATGACACCGAACGTGGATGAAGAAGATGACACAATATGAGGAGCCAGCTGGCTAATGACACTGATCTTTAATGAAGACGGCAACACAGTAGACTCCCTTAACTGAGCAATGACACTGTACTTGCATGAAGAATGTGACACGTTATGAAATGGTGACTAAGCAATAACACTGTACTTGCATGAAGAAGGTGACACGTTATGAAATGGTGACTAAGCAATGACACTGTACTTGCATGAAGAAGGTGACACGTTATGAAATGGTGACTAAGCAATAACACTGTACTTGCATGAAGAAGGTGACACGTTATGAAATGGTGACTAAGCAATGACACTGAACTTGAATTAAGAGAGTATTGCAGGGTAAGAAGTGTAACCAGATAAAGAAAGTGATAAGCGATAAAGAGGAATAATGAGACAAGAATGCAATTAAGGTAGGAAACTATTCAGGTGCGTTTAGGACAAAGTGGGTTTACTTGTGATGAAGAATATAGAGGTTTGCGTTCGCTATGTAACAACCACGTAGACATTTTTCTCTATGTGTCTTGAACAATTTAAGAGTAATTACGTTGTGTCCTCGTTAATATCCTGGATGTGATTATTGTTACGTTTTTGTATAACCTTGGTTTACCTTGCAGCGTCAAAGAATGAAGCGATCACCCAGAGGATTATTTTATATGCCTCGTATAAAATGATAATGTGGGTAATAATGCATCCAATTTACGAGAGCATATCATTAATGATCGCTTTCCGTGCTCATGAACATCTTTACAATGTTAAAGATATTATACAGGGAATTTTCAGAAAGTGTATGACCTTGTGGTCTAACAATTTTACCTGTAGGTCTGAAACTCGTATACCTATTGCAATTACTCTCCTTGGACTGTACGCATATCTTCCAGAGTTTATTTCACCATTGTTGTAAGCATTTCTGGAAAAACTCATATATACCGTTAAAAAAACCCTACTTTTTTGGAGTTACTTCAATAAAATATATTTGCTGATTGGACATCATGCACCATATTGACTGTGTCCAATTGGTCAATTACTTCTCGTAGTTACCTGAATTGCACTCAACTCATGATTCGTGAGGTCATGAAAGAGGTCAAGGTCAAAACAACTGTTTTTGGCAATAATTTGCGACAGGTTCATGAGAATACCGTGAAACTTAAAGAACACAAAACTATCTGACCATATTAATGAATGCATATATAAGATTTATAGTTCTCGAATACAATCAGTTAAATTCATTGCACAAGTATGCTCCACTTAACTTCAGAACAATGATACATAATTATTGGAAGCTTACTGACTGGACAATCACAAATGTAGTGGCCAGAAATTGTAATGTGGTTAGAAGCACCATTAGTCGTCTTTGGAAGCAATTTCAACAAACTGGCTCAGTTGCAAACCGGCCGCGCAGTGTAGGACCCATAGCCACAACCCTTTCCGACGACCGATTTATACGACTACTTCTCCTCAGTAATCGATTACCACCTGCATCGTCTACAGTTTCTCAATACTAGCAGCTCGTTGAATTTCAGATTAAAAGGCCCGGAACCAGCTGCACGACGCCCATCTTTGGGCTAAATACTTAACAGATATCATGTTTTTACGAACCGTCATAACAAGAACCAAGTGGGCAAACCAGCACGGTAAATGGACCGTTAGGAATGACCAGAGACGGCTTTGGTTTGGTGATTAATCAAATTTTGTGCTCCAGCGACACGATGGGCGGTGAAGATTTCAAATTAGAGTCCTTGAGCGCTACGTCCAGAACAGCGTTGATGAAGCTCTTCCACATGGTGATGGATGTGTACTGATATGGGGGAGGGGGACGATCACTTTCATGAGAAGAAGTGACTTGATGCAAATTGAAGGATGCCTGAATGCCGAACGATGCGTCGCTAAAATTGTTCGTCCTCGCGTTCTTCCAATTTTAGCTGCACGAGGGTCAATTTTCAGCAGGATGACGTTCGACCTAAAGTGGTACAACTCACCATCCAGTTCCTCGCTGACAACAACAACAACGCCGAGACCGTTCCGTGGCCATCTATCTCATCAGACATGAATCCCATAGGACACGTATGCGATGAACTCGACAAACGAATTGGCAGCGAGACGTGGCTTCAGCCAATCTCCGACAGTTGCCTCTGGCACTACAGAAAGAGTGGTCATCCATCCTACAAAAATATATCCAAAGGATAATCAGATCCGTGTCAAGGAGTTGTCATTCTCTGATAGAGGTCAGATGAGATCATACACCTTAATTAAACGGAGGCATTAGTTCCAAAGAATAAAAAGTCCACACCAAATTTAATAAACATAATTTCCTTGTTAATCCACTTCCAGCTATACACAACACACTCTACACAACTGCACCACAACTAAGGAAAACCTGTGCATTCGCCAGTAGGGCTATGGGATGTCAAGAGCTTCCTCCTCACAGCGAAAGAAATTGATTCATCATCATCATCATTGTTAAATTCTGAAATGTTCTTCTTGCTAATGTTGAAACAATAATTCCGCAAAATAAAATAAATGTTGGTATACGGTTGAAATTTGGTGTCCATTAGCACTACAATAATGTTACGTTTATTTTATTAAACAGTATATAATGGAATGTTGTTGAACCGTCGCTTTCTGCATAATATCTTCCTGCGACTCAAATCGACCCCTTTTCATCGTATTTTTATGTGTATGTGCTTTGGAAACAACTAAAAGGCACATGGGAGTTATGTCGGTAGAATATGGTGTCTGACGAAGCATTAGCAGTGTGTTTCACCAAAAACCAATGAATCAGATGTGAATAAATACCGCGTGCATTATCATTATACTGCTGCCAAATTTCTGTTGCCAACAGAAGCGGCAATTTTCGCTGTACAACATCGCGAAACAAGTAGATGAATTCCAGTTATAGTTCGTTTACAAATTTACTAATTCATAGACATGGTTAGAAGCGATTTCCTCGGAAACTACCAGCTAGATTGCAGATATTTTGGGCATGTAACGTTCAAATACCAATGAAGCTATGTAAATAGCTCTTGCTGTTAGAAAATGTATATTTTTAAAAATTACTTTGTAGGCTATAGATGTATTAATCTTACTATATTGTATATAATATAATAACAATATTCTACAGTAAATAGCAATGTTCGTCTAGAAACAGTTTAGAACAGTGAAATTCATGACTTTCGCCAACAAAAGACGTGTTGACTGAAAGGGAATAGCGAATTCTTGAATATCCATTTGACTGCCCACGTGATTTTCATTCATCACTGCATTTATACTCTCTTTATCTCCTGCCAACTAAAAGAACTGAAAAAAATTCACTACGGGATGTGAAAAAATTCACTACGTGATGTGAAAAGCTTGTTTGATTCTAATGCTAGGTCATCTATTGACGAATGTCACACTGACATGCGCACACAAAATTACAATTCTCGTTTTCTACATGCAAAAAAAACGACACACAATAGTCGAATCTCAAATTTGTTGTTGTTTTGTCAAAAGTGTAACGCAGATTCATGAAATATTTGTTTTAACAAAATTACATGTATTTCAAAATTCATAATACGTATGAAGTGCACATTTATAACTGCAGGTTACTGTTTTGCTATACCAGCATTTCTGTAGGGAATCTAAGATGGTACTTGTATATTGCGATATTCATTAAATTGAGAAACGAACGAATTCGTACATTCTCTACACAGAGTATCTTTTTCCCATTTGATTAGACATGAATCTGAGTGCGCACATGTCACGCAAGAAAAGAAAAGGAAATTTGATGACTTGGACATAGATGTCATACAAAGAGAGATGTGGAAAATGTTTGCTACAGATCAACTGGTTACTTTTCGGAAACTGTAAGTAATATTGCAAATAGACAGCAGTACTGACATTTCTAAAAGTATTCTGTGGAAAATTGTGAGGTGTACCAGTCTTACGTTTAACTTTATTCAGTAAGAATATCATTTGTGAAAAGCCACACTTGATTGGTGCACGAAGCAAATACCAGAGACAGATTTGTGAGCGGAAGGCATGTTATTATAAATTTAAACGTATCCCGAGCCAATTCTCATCACAGCTATGCTAAACAATGGCAATCAGAGGACGGAGAACGGAAAAGAAAAATTCCAAGCAGCAACAGCCAGCCTATTTTACTAGAACACACAGGAATTGGACATAATGACATTGTTCATGATGCTGGACTTTTTTTCTCAAGCAAAACGTACTGGCGGGTATGGACTATCACACTAAAATGAGTGGGGTCATCTTCAAACACTGGATGGAAGTATGGATTATCACACTTAAATGAGTGGATACATTTTCAAGCACTGAATGGAGGTAGGGACTGACACACTGAAATGAGTGGACACATTTTCAAACACTGGATGAAGAATAGTCTTTTTCCAATTCTGGACGTACTGCCATGTCAAGTAATTTTTAGAAATGCGTTCTATTACATTGCAGTAACACAGGAAGTCAAAATATCAATTGCGTCAAATACAAATGTTCAAATTAGGACATGACTTGCATAATAAAATGTCAGCTACCAAGACACATACTTGCAACCCGTAATGATACAGTTTGTGACGAAGACAAACAAGAGATAAACATATATTGACACAATTGACAAAATCATTCAATAGTATGATTACACATTTCTGCGACTCCGTCCTATTATTGCGCACACTAACCCGATAGAGAGTGTCTGGACTAAAGTTATAGAACAAGTTGCTCAACAGAAAATAACTTTTAAAATGTGTGATGTTGAAGTTTTGACATTAGAGTCCCTTTCAAAAATAAGATGTTGTATAAGCTATTATTTGAAGCAACATTGTTCTGTTTCTATGTTATTTATGTTTACAAGAAGACCTATTGGCTCTTGTATATAGCTGTTCTATGTTTGTGTTTCTGAGCATACTTCAATACTTGTACGGGATGTTAGTTGTTGTTGTAATAGTCCTTGTCTCGATTCTCAGTGAATTGAGTATACAAGTTGAATGTCGTGACGAGATCACATCTTTTTTTTTCTGGGGGGGGGGGGAGGATGGGGTTGGTCAAGTACGGAAAACCTGTCTACTTGTGTTGCGAAGTGATTCGGTGTTGCTGGAACGGACCTGGCCCAATACCCGTCATCTGTCAGAATTATTTTAATTTATCCTCAGCTTCCTACTTGAATTTACTTTCGAAAATAAACATTCAGGTTTAGAAAAAGTGTGCTGAACATGTGCTCCGAAAGGAAGACTAATGTCACCGAGACGGATTATAATTTCCGCAGACATCAATTATCATCCTCTTCTAATTAACTGATTCGCAAAGATGAAGACGATATTTTGTTAACATAATGTGGAAAATGTTTACTACAGATCAACTGGTTACTTTTCGGAAACTGAAAGTAATATTGCCGATGGTTGGCTGCAACATACCCAAAACATTCCCTCTCTCTCGTTTTGGGAGTGTACTCTGCTAGACTGTAACATGTCCATCTTGTTATGTAACTGTTATATACTGCATGTATCCCGTTAAGGTGTTGGAGGGAGGGATTTTGTAGCTGTGTGATAAAGACCGCATGCACTTGCTGTCGCCACGTCATGTACTGGGTGAGTTTTTAATTTTCCAAATTGTGATGTTACTCTCCCACTTATATCTCTGTCTACCTCTTGCTCGCCTCTCTTCTACTTTAACGTCAGTAGGGTCTTCAATAAGGTGTCATATCTTTTAATGTGTCAAAAATATGTTATTTTCTTGATGGTTATTTCTTGTAATAATTCTTTCTTTATATTAAGTGTTGTTAGAACCTCTTTATTTGTTTTCTACTCTTTTCTTGATATTCTCCCTATACTTCTATATATCTACATCTCAAAGGTATCAATTCTGTCTTTTAACTGTTTCTTTTGTCCATGTTACTGAGCATTACACTAATATAGAATAGACTTAGCATTTTCTATTCTCATTTTTAACTTGTTTGTAATTTGTTTAGATATTAATATTTTCCTCATGTCATTGAAAGTACTTTTAGCCATTCCTATTTTCCTTTAACTTCTGTTTCACATCTGCTATCATTTGTGACTATGTGTCCAAGAAATTGATAATGTTCTACTTGTTGTAGTTTCTCTCCGTGTACTTTTATGTTTAGCTTCTGTTCTTCTGTGATTTTGCTAATTATCATGGTTTTTATTTCTTGAATGTGTATCCATATTCATTACTTGATTTATTGACTTGATCTATTAGGCTTTGTATATTTTTCCATATTCTTTACTTGATTTATGGACATGATTTACTAGTCTTTGTAGTTCAAGTAAATTTCTTCTAAAAGAACGGTGTTATCTGCATATACCAGGTTGCTTTATTTCCCGACTGATCTGAATCCAGGAATCCCTTCTATATGTTTAAATATAGTGTAAGTAGATATTAAATATGAATCATAGTCAGGGATAAATAAGCGTATATTGAACAAACAGTTACTTGTACGCAATATCTATCTATACGCTTTGTCCCGTGTTTGCCTTACGGCGTCAGGGGTGGAAGAGTTCTCTGGAGATGGCCTTCTTGTGCGCTGTTTGTAAGCTTGTTCCTGTGGCAAATCAAAGATTTCTGTGATCCATCTTTTACATGGTCTGCCTCTGGCTTTATAATCGTTATGTCTATGTGTCATGGATATATATATATATATATATATATATATATATATATATATATATATATATATATACAGAATATATACATCACAAAAAGAATAAAGCCGAATATTGGTTTGAACAGACCTGATATATCTATTAAACATAGCTAAGAGCAGTGAACGACAGTATGGTATCACTCAGGTACCGAACTCTTTACCTCTTGCTGGTAATTTGATTAGCAGTATCACCAGTATACTAGCTGGCAGCAGTATCACCAGAGAAATTGAAAAAATATGATTTTGTGAATTTAAACACAAACATGGTATCAAATTAAAGATCATTCATTTTTCTATACGTTTCTGAAAACTGCTTTAGAATAGCCGCATTAGTTTCAGAGTTATGAAGACTGAAAGAGAGTAAGGTCTGCCTGATTTGCGAAAAAAAAAAATAAATTTCGCCTTGTTTTCAGAGCACTAACAATTGTAACCTCCCTGTTTTTCCCTCTCAATTAATTATCCCTACTGATCACGTGACTTACTTACAAAATGGCAACTTCCATGTAGTGCATATGGCATCATTGCATTACAATAAAAAGTTGTTATTTATATTTGATTTACGAATTTGTGAAATATTCTTTGATCAGTGTGAATTTTTACAATG
Source organism: Meghimatium bilineatum (assembly GCA_034231615.1). Classification (NCBI taxonomy): domain Eukaryota; kingdom Metazoa; phylum Mollusca; class Gastropoda; order Stylommatophora; family Philomycidae; genus Meghimatium; species Meghimatium bilineatum. The sequence continues at coordinate 64,614,738 of CM067298.1, forward strand.
TCAAGTGATAAGAAACATCATCAACGACCCACAAAGCGTAAGTTTCACGGTAATAGGTTTAGTAGTGGGAAAAGAATAACATTACAATCGCATCGTCATGTTGTCGACAATGTTGTCGAAGACATTGTGGCTCTACTAGGCCCACCATCTTCATCTACACACACTCAAAATATTCCTGCAGTTGAAACTCTTAGTGCCACGCCCACAAATAGTCGGTCAGCAATGAAGATACAAGACCTATATGACGTTATTAATGAAGATTATGACGATGATCATAATACAAATGTTGATGAAGCATTCAATGATCAACATTCTCAAATGGTGAGTGAAGGGTATAGGATCATTGATCTTGCAATTTTGTGTAACCAAATTTCAACACAGCTAGTTTGTGCATTTTGCCACAGTCAAACCAGACTAACTGAAGATTGCAGACAGGGGCTTGGCAGTAAATTTAAATTTGTTTGCAGTAATAATAGGTGCAAACAACAAACCACTTTTCCTTCTAACCCTCAAATTGGTGTCAATACAAGCAACAGTTTACAGATACATTCAATCAATAGACGAGCCATTTTTGCTATGCGATGTGCAGGAGGTGGCCTTTCAGACTTGCAGACTTTTTGTGGTATGATGAATCTTCCCCCACCTGCCCAGAAGAGTACTTATAAATTAATAAATAAAACTATAGAAAGTGCTGTTATTCTCTCACAGGCTGCTAGTATGAAGAAAGCAGCAGAAACAGAGTACAAATTAGCAGGGGAGTTCAAGTCAGGTGATGATTGTCGCAATATAGATGTATCTGTTGATGGAACCTGGATGACACGCGGACATACATCAACAATAGGAGTAACAACATTAATTGGCTGTGTCACAGGAAAAGTTCTTGACACTGGATTACTCTCAAAAGTATGCAAATCATGTGACTACTGGAACACTCAAGACAAACATTCTGAGGGCTACAAGGCATGGGAACAACATCACAAGTCACAGTGTACAGCCACACATAGTGGTTCATCGGGATCAATGGAGGCAACAATTGCTGTAGAACTATTTTCTAGATCAGTTGAAAAGTATAAACTGAGATATACAAGCTTCATTGGTGATGGTGACACAAGGAGTTTTAAGACAGTGTGTAATTCAAAGCCATATGGTGATGTTCCTGTTGAAAAAATAGAATGCGTCGGACACGTGCAAAAGAGAATGGGTACTCGTCTGCGCAAGATCAAGACGTCTATGGCTGGAAAAAAATTGTCAGATGGAAAGCATATAGGTGGAAAGGGAAGGCTTACAGACACACAAATAAATTGTATCCAGAAATATTATGGTAATGCAATTAGGGCTAATAAGAATGACTTGAAAGGTATGCGAGAAGCTATCTGGGCGATATATTTTCATAAGCTTTCCACAGACCAGAGGCCTGTCCACTACCTCTGTAAAGTTAGTTGGTGTCCATATAAAAAAGCTATTGCTGCCAGAAACAAGGACTATAAGCACAAAAGCAACCTGCCCTCTGCCATTATGGATGTCATCAAACCAGTTTTCAGAGATTTGTCCCACCCTGATCTCTTGAAAAAATGTCTCAATGGCTACACACAAAATGCTAATGAATCCTTCAACAGTACAATATGGCAATATTGCCCGAAGCATAAATACCACGGATTAGTTACTGTTCAGATTGCTATTGGCATTGCAACCCTCATTTTCAACGATGGAGGAAAAGCATTGGAAGGGCCTCTTGCAGCGATGCAACTATTATGTGGACGATTCACATCGCATTATCTCAATTCAACTGATGCTGACCGACTGCAGAATGCTCAAAGGGCAACAACAGAAGCATCATTGGAAGCTAGAAGAGCCAGAAGGATGAAGCGGATTGAGTTAGTGGAGGCACAAGCTCAATTGGAAGACTCCCCATACCTGGCAGGGGGTCATTGAGGTAAGCGCAATCTGTTTTTGGAGTAAAAAAGTACGGTTAATTTTGTTTCAAATTTTGTCCGAAAAGTAACCACTCTTATCACTTTTAACATCATAACTTTGTCAAATATTAACCAATCAGCCTGAAATTTGGCATGCTTGCTTACAATATACCTGTCTTTGTCACATGCTATGGAAAATGCAATTGCTCTATTCTTGTCTATTTTATGTTCATTTAAAGATTACATTTTCAAACCTCAAAAAGAGACAAATTTCATGCGATGTAAAAAAAAATCTATAATATCTATACAATTGTCTGTAGTTCCCGCCATACTCAAGCCATCTGTGCATATGCTGGTTAATTTGTAATGAATCTGGCTGAACCATTTACTAACAAAGTTGTTAGAAGTATCATTCAGTTTTCATACATGTAAAAAATATTTTTTTCATTTCAAAAGTCTCATGTACTACATGTATAGAACATACCTTAGAGATATGTATGTTTACTGATACTACTATGATTTAACTATCATGTGGGAAAATCTGAGACTTCTATCTTTAAAATTGAATTTTATATGAATTTTCTTCTAACATCACCCTTCCTCTGGTGATACTGCCCCCTTAAGAAGCGTCAGTAAAGTTACCGTTACTATTGAATATATAAGACCTACTGTTAAAATGAGAATCATCCTTTATATTGGTGATTACAACTTTTCACTGGCTGTCGAACGAATGTGACCAATTGGTCACAAAGTGACCAATGAATATCGATGGAAAGTCAAATGCGTCACTTTAGAAGGATGATTCCCGATGAGCCAGCTGCACTGTATAATTGACGAAACACAGCATTGGATATACCTCCTTGAGTCATTGTAAAATAATATAATTTACTATGTGAACATATATGGTGGATTTTATATTCGCAATTCATATCACTAATTTCACTTCCTTTATTCTTTAACAGTATATTGGATGTGTGCGATTTCAGCAGGTGTTCCGATGTTGCCAAAATTGTGTATTATTCCATGTATTCCCCAGCAACTAAACTTTCTCTTTGTTCTATGAGACTAGTTCCTGATGGGATAATAACGTCAATAATAACGGTTGGAGCGTCTGAAAAAGTTGGACAGTTGTTTATAAGGGAAGGTGGGTAACAAACATTGCGGTAAACAAAACTATTTTCTATATCAATTAAATGGAATTAGAAAATAGTTTCTAAAAATGTGTAATAAAATATATATTTTATATGCATGTGAAAACATGCATTTTTTAATGCTAACCATTTCTAAAGGGGAAAATGTGTTGACATGATTAAGCAGCAGGGTCCCTCAATTCTTGACATTTTTTTTGGGGGGGGGGAGGGAGGGGACAGTTTACCATGAAATGTGATGACGTAATTATTGGCAGCCCAAAATATTTTCCAGTAAATTTAAACACAGGTATGGTCAAAGGGCATGAACCCATGGATCGCTGGATCAGCAACCAACCAACCAAACACAGGCAGAGGTGTATAGTTTCAAATAAACAATAAAATTGGTAGTGCATACACAAAATACGATAACAGAGAACAGGAATATAGAGTTGATTTACAAGCCGAGATGAAGTATGCGTGAGTGACAGAAGAGTGGAAAGAATGAGATCACGATTTTTGAATCAGAGGCAGAATTGTTGTGTGATTGACGGAATGAGTGGATTAAAGTCATGATAGTCTGTTTGAGTTTCATACGTGATATGGGAAAAATCTATAACAATAGGGAGAAAAACAAAATAGGAAGGGAGCAAAAAGCAAATGTGAAAGTGGAATGAATTTTTTTTTAGAGAAGTTGGCGAGAAAGAAAGGTGTAGAAATCACGGACTTTTTTTTGTAGGAAAAAAGGGAGGGGGTGGATATTGTGAAGACTAGGAGAACGTCGAATAATAGAGAAAATAAAATTTAAAAAGAGAAAGCAAATTAAAATAATTAAATGGAAAAATAGGAAGATTAAGCATAAGAGAAAAAAGGTGCGAGTAATGATTGAATATTAACATGGGCTGAGAAGAATTTATAACCGTACACAATATGGAAATGAATAAAACAGAGAAGAACAGGTTAAAGATTTTGGTAAAGATAATGAATAATAATGATCATAGGAGGAAAAAAAGGACATAAAATAGGACGAAGGCGAAGAGGAATGTAAAATACAGTTAAAGGTGAAGAATCAAATGACAATGTTAAATACGAATCACATGATAAGCTTGGAGGTAGATAATCACACGCTTGTGCTAAGAAAACAGATAACATGATAAGAAAAAGAGCAATGATGAAAAAATAATATGATCAGATGTGATTAATACCATGATATGAAAAAAAAAAACATGATTGTTTATGAAACAATTTCATCTTGCTTGTTATATTTATATCATATGCCTCAGTAGATTACACAATGTATGATTGTTGTTGGTTTGCATTGTTTACTGTTGATTTACACTCTCCAATCTGTACAGCAGGTAATTAAATATATAGTATCATATTTCACACAGAACTCCTTCAATTACTGCCTTGATGTGTCCATCTGTCACAGTGTTCTCGTTCACTTAGGTATTAGGTCTGTTGATTATGCTCTTTGCACACCGGACACGGTCATAGGTGCTCAGATCTCTGCATCAGTAAATCTCTCAGGGTATAACGGCTGATGGTTCCGGTTCTATGTTCGTTCACTGCTTTCTTTTAGCTCTTTGTCAGGGGTTTTCTACGGGTCACGCCGATCTTCACTCCCAATTCCTGCATTTTCGTTATTGACTCATGCTGAGAGGACTCGCCAAGAGCAATGAATATGTCTGCTCGTTCCATGGGCTGATCACCTGATGTGATTGAGAGGCTAGCTAATTAGTGGGCCCGTTCGTTTCCCTACACGCCCGCATGTCTGGGGACAAAAATAAGCGTGGGCTTTCGTAGTGATACCCGTACTTTAGCTTTCTCCAATGTCTCCATCCATTCCCTACGTACATCACCTGTTTTCACTTTCTGAATCATATTCAGTGAGTCATGCACGCATGTGAGAAGGCTTGCGACTCCAACCAGTTGAGTGACTGCGTTACGGCGAATACTTCCATAGTTATGCTGCTTGTTTTTGCATTGAAGGCACCACTGGCTTCGTGTACTGTTCTTCCTTTTTATCTGGCAGTAAAGGCCCATGCGCATTGGTGCATTCTCATTCACTTGGTGCTTGCTATCCATTTTCACCCTGTTCCCCTAACTCATCTCAATTTACGGACTACTGTTGCACTTGTTGCGAGTACGCCTGTTCTTCCAATACAGTATTCGTTTGCATGTTCATGACAACTGGTTCAACTCAGAAGGTTGAAAGTATCTATAGTTGTCATTCATATTGATCCGGCAATTTTGATTCTTTCAAATATGAGAACTGGAAGATGGTAGCAACCATCGCAGGATCTTGATCTATATTCATAATGTTATGATGTACCTTGAATGTTTTCGCTCTCTTTCTCTGCGACTTCTCTACAACCTGTATTAACTACAGAACTGAAACCATACTTTTTAGTACGACCACTGACATATTCACCAATGAACACAATGACATTATTATCTCGATACCATTAAATACTAGTTGAGTACTTTAAACATAAGTTATTTCATTGTTCCAATATTTTATTTGTACACAAGGAATAATTATAACGTTGATGACGAGGGCTACAGAAAGAGAGAGAGAGAGAGAGAAATGAGAAAAGATAGCGGTTTGACATGAAGAATCGACGAAGGAATTAGGAAAAAGAATTGGGGATTAAAACAAGAAAACAAAGTGTGAAAATTAAACAAGAGATCAATAAAACCGAAAACGAGAACATACAAGTTGTTAGAACAAATAACGAAGAAGTGCCAGAAGTGTTGAGAATAAAAATGTAGTGTTCGATTATGATAATGAGAAAGTCGTTTTAGAATGTAAGATGGAGGAAGTACTATTATATAATGAGAATGAGGAGGAAGTACTATTATATAATGAGAATGAGGAGGAAGTACTATTATATAATGAGAATGAGGAAGTAATTTTAGAGTGTGAGATTCGGGACATAGTATTGTATTATGAGAATGAGGAAGTAATTTTAGAGTGTGAGATTCAGGACATAGTATTGTATTATGAGAATGAGGAAGTAATTTTAGAGTGTGAGATTCGGGACATAGTATTGTATTATGAGAATGATGAAGTAATTTTAGAGTGTGAGATTCAGGACATAGTATTGTATTATGAGAATGAGGAAGCAGCAGTAGGGTATGAGAATAACTTGGTAATATTAGAATATGCGAATGCGGAATTAATTTTAGAATATGAGATCGAAGAAGTAGTTTTAAAATATGAGCAGTGCCGGATTTACCTATAAGCTAAACAAGCTATAGCGTAGGGGGTCCCACTTTCTTTGGGCCCCCCCCCCCCACATTTTTTTAAATTTCATTATCTATATATTCTTAATTGTTAAAGGGCCCCATAACTCAAATAGTTAGCGCCCTATCAAGTCTAAATCCGGCCCTGAATATGAGAGTTATGAAATAGTGTTAGAATATGAGATTGAGTAAATAGTTTTAGAATATTAGAATATGGAAGTGTGTTAGAATATGAGAATGATGAAAAGTAGTTTTAGAATATAAAAATGAGGTTGAAGTATGGGAGTATTAGAAGGAGTAATTGGTATTAATGAGGATGAGGAAGTAGTTTTAGAATAATGAGGGAGTAGTATTAGAGTATGAGAATGATGTAGTAGTGTTAGAGTATAAAAATGAGAACGTTGTATTAATGAGAAAGGAAGTAGTATTAGAGCATAAGAATGAGGGGTTAGTATTAGAGTATAAGAATGAGGGGTTAGTATTAGAGTATGAGAATGGGGAATTAGTATTAGAGAATGAGAATGAGGGGTTAGTATAAGAGTATGAGAATGAGGGGTTAGTATTAGAGTATGAGAATGAGGGGTTGGTATTAGAGTATGAGAATGAGGGGTTGGTATTAGAGTATGAGAATCAGGGGTTGGTATTAGAGTATGAGAATGAGGAAGTGAAATTACAGAATATGAAATGATATTAACGTATAAGAATCATATAGTAGTATATGAGATTGAGGATGAAGTATCGAAATATAAGAATCATATAGTAGTATATGAGATTGAGGATGAAGTAATAAAGTATGAGAATCATATAGTAGTATATGAGATTGAGGATGAAGTAATAAAGTATGAGAATCATATAGTAGTATATGAGATTGAGGATGTAGTAATAAAGTATGAGAATGATGAAGACGTATTCAGTGCCAAAATACCTGTCAATAACAAAAATCCATTACATGTGATGGATTCCAATTCAACAACAAAATATTATCAGTTTCCACAAATTTAGAGAATTGAATATAAGAGTGTTGACATTACAACATTATTGTTTGATGAAAAGAACCAGACGACAGGCAAAAATCAGTAATTGTACCACTATGGAAAAACAAAAGTAGTAAGAGAGAGTGTGAATCATATAAATGCATTTCTTTATTAAGTCATACAGATAAAAACTACCCAAACATAATCGAACAGAGAATGCAATAAACTGTAAAACCATGGCTGAGTCCATCTCAATTTAGCTTCAGAAGTGGGGCATGCTGTACAGACGCAGTTTTCACACTGAGACAACTGAGTGAAAAAAGCAATGGAATACAATCAAGATTTAAACACAGTATTTGTAGACCAGGAAAAGTCATTCGACAGATTAGATAGAAACATTCCATGGGAAACCTTAGAAATTTATAGCATCAGAGGACAATGTTTGTCAATATAAAAGCGATATGTCAAAAATGCCAAAGCTCAGTAAGAACAACAGATGGAATGACTGAACGTTTCGGGGTGCAAAGGGAACGCATTGCTCTAGGCGGACCCAGGGTTAGCAGATAACCAAGATCCCAAATGTACCTCCACGCGGTGCACCCTGGAAACAGAAATACAGCAGCTCGTGCTGATTCTGGCCAAATCTTTTGGGGATCGTGTCCGAGAATGTGGAGGTAGCAGATGGAAAGAGATTTGACTGCACAAGAGACAGACAATATCTCCGACACCACCAGCATCACCACATATAGCGACACTGTCGACATACAGTGAAGCTAGTCAGTCCAGTCCGAACATTGGAGGGGCGGCCAATGTAAAATGCACGTAAAGGTAAATGCATGGCGAGAGACAAATATGTTTCATACAGAGTACAATGAAACAATGAAAGGGCAGAACAGCGCTAGAGGGCAGCGCGAACTGCAAATAGAAAGTGAAAAGTCCCTAGGAAAGGGAACTACAAGCTCCGTCAGCTCGAGACGGGCTTCTAGTTACCAGAGTTCCTTACAGGCAGAGACCCAGTCCCATCCATCGGCGTTTGGTAAAGCAAGAAGACCTAATCCAACTCTAACGTCGAGCCTTCCTAAACCGGAAATATGCTTGCAAAGAGAAAGGGTTCTGTACCCGATGGGTGTAGGCAAGAAAGGGACAACGATGGCAGTCCTGGCCCAACTCTACTGTCAAGGTTTCCTATACCGGAAGTACACTTGCAGAGAGAAAGGGTTCCGTACTCGATTCGCTCAGGCACAAAAGGGACAACGATTTAGCCCTGGCCCAACTCTACTGTCAGGTTTTCCTACACCGGAAATACACTTGAAGAGAGAAAGGGTTCAGTACCTGATGGGCTCAGGCGCTATTGGGACAAGGACGCTCAGCTCGAGAACGCCTTGCTCCCAAACGCGTGATGTGAGACTCGAACTTGGACAAGGGGTACACGATGTCGGTGAATGACACCTCGGCTAAGAGGGCGAAAGAGCCAGGGTCCAACTCCTCTGTTGAGTTCTTCCCCTTAAGGAACCAGGCTCACGGATGAGAAACGGTTCGGTACCCAATGGGCACAGGCACAGCACGTCCAATTACATGAGGCAAGTTCATAGACAGTGGAACACCTCGTTCGAGTTAGACGAGAGCAAAACATCGTCTGGGCGAAGAGTCTCCACTACGCGTGCCTGGAGACAGATATAGAGGCTGTCACAGGCTAAGGGTAGCCCACCCGAATTGTCAAGGCATGCCGAAATCGGATGTGCTAGGCCTACAAGGCGCATAACGGTGGCACAACGTAATCACGCTCCCGGCGGAAATCGCACGGATATCCGTGATGGTTACAATGGAGCGAACGAAAAACAAACAAAACAAACTGAACGTTTCGAAACAAGATCTGCAGTAAAACAAGGCTGCTTGCTTTTACCTCTACTTTTCAACATATACATGGACACAATAATAAAATAAGTTTACATCAACACAGAGAAAACCATTGCAAATAAACCTGATGATGAACTACAATGAAATCAACGAACTACTATTTGCCGATGATCAAAATCTAATATACAAAGATGATGAAACTTTGCAAAATCACATCAATGCATCGCTATTTGGCACGTCAGAAGCACAACATGAAAATTAACGTACAAAAACAGAAGTTATGAAAATTAGCAAGTCTGCAACACCAATAAATATAACAATAGATAATACCAAAGTGAAGCAATCAAAAGAATTTAAATATCTAGGTAGCATTTATTCCGAAAATGAAAGACTAGACAAAAGAAATAGAATCAAGGTGCCAAAAAGAAAACACAATGACCTACCAACGTTTACCATTACTACTTCACCCAAAAATCAAGATGGGAATTTTTTTTTTTAAACAGATACTTTCGACAATTTTTATACCAACACTCTGCTACCAAGGTCAAACATGGTCTTTAACAGCCTTTCAGTGGAGGAAAATCGTTACATGTGAAATTAAATGTCTGACAAATGTTGCAATGGTTACCAAACTAAATAACATAAGAGTTGAAGAACTAGGAAAAGAGTTGGTATAATCATGTATTGAACATATTTAGAGACATAAAATAAAATGGTTCGGCCATAATGTTCGGACATTATCAAATGTCGTATGATAATGAACCCACACCAAATACCAATAAGAGCATATAACAAAAGAATATCCGGGTGTAAAGCCAAAGTTAGACCAAGATAGCGGTGGATAGAAAACATCAAAATAGTCTTGAAGAAACATGGACTAAATGCAACCAGTGAGACACATCTGGCCTTGGAACGACAGTTTAAGTTCCCACTCCTACGCTTAACGCCTGGGGATAGACAATAGTAAACATAATCTGGCCGCATTAAAACAAAAAACAATTGTAGCTATGGCTTAGAATATTGTTACTGGTTTGAACACTTATTTCTTTCTGCAATAGATTATGGAGTGTGACTCCTTACAATATCAAATTCACAATATCAGCGTTGTAAACGTATTCCAAATGAGTGTATGCATATGTAAACGTGATATTCAAATTGTGCTGATACATGCTGGGTTTGGTTTCCGTCAGATTATACACTGGAACGGGGCAAATAGTATGTGAGAGGTGTCAATGGAAGAAGGCATTCCAAAAATGGAAATATATCTGATCTTAAAAGACTTTAATAGGTAGAATAATTTCTGAAAGGTGCAGAACATATAGTACAATAACCTCCAGTTTAAAAATATATAATTGAAGTAGATGAAATATATCTAAAATATGTATATAAAACCAGTGTAATCAACAAAATTATTATATCGGACTCTCCAATTCATGGTCTGCAAGATTCAGATAGGTAAGGCTATGAATGAATGAATGGCGTATATCAGAAGAACATACCTGAAGGAACATGTGGATGTTTTGTCGTGGTCATGCTAGAGCTCAGAGTAATGAGAGAGCTGCTTTACTTGCTACTAGAGCGCAGGTGTCTGGGACAGATAACAAGTAAATAGATAGGATGACATTCTTAAATCGCTGTGTATGCATCTTTTCGACGAGGGCACCGTGATGGACGATACCGTAACTATTATATACTGAAGTTTTTCTCATTTCGTTCACTTGAAACCTGTATATATCTGTATTTCTGTCTCCTGAATAAAACTGTCTTCTATAGTTCATACAGTGGCCCATAGAGCTTTGATTCTAGTAGTGTATCCTATAGCCAATATGCTTGCCTCAGCGTTTCATGCTCAGAACACTCTTGAAGTGTATGTTTGGCGCTCTGTGCTGCCTGTCCACATGTACAAATGACCGTGTTACCAATCTTGAACTTTGTGTTTATGTGACTGTGGAGTATGTTGTGTCAATTTCTAAGGAATAGAATTACAACTTGTTCTGATCTGTTCATAATGTGATAGTCATCTTGTGTTGGTGTTTGTGACTTTCTTATTGACCTGATCATCTGTTTCTTCTGATGGTAGGTGATTGGTACATTTGGTTGATCTTTCTGCACCTTCCTTAGCCAGTTGGTCTAGATATTGAAGTAATTTGGAACAGATGTGAATAGGAGAAGGTGTTGATTAATGGGTAAAGTGATATACACAGTCAACGGAGTAGGAATACGATCATGATACATACCCTTCAATTTACTGAAAGAGATGTTACTTCATAGGGGATGCACACAGTCTACCGTCTTTGATTTAAAAAGAATCACCAAGAACTAAACAAAGAATGAAGAAGAGTATTAGAATGAAATATTTAAATATGAGAATATGCAAGTAGTATTTGAAGGCGAGGATGACACGTATTAGATGATGTGATCTATTGGTAGAGGATGATAATAGAGTTAGATGATTAGAATAGAGAATTATTGATAGATGATGAGAATAGAGAAACGTTAATGATGAGAATAGAGAAACATTGTTAGATGATGAGAATAGAGAAACACTGTTAGAGGATGAGAATAGAGAAGTATTATTAGATGATGAGAATAGAGAAACATTGTTAGATGAGAATAGAGAAGCATTGCTAGATGATGAGAATAGAGACGCATTGTTAGATGATGAGAATAGAGAAGCATTGCTAGATGATGAGAATAGAGAAACATTGGTAGATGAGAATAGAGAAACATTGTTAGATGATGAGAATAGAGAAACATTGTTACATGATGAGAATAGAGAAACATTGTTAGAGGACGAGAATAGAGAAGCATTGTTAGAGGATGAGAATGGAGAAGGATTGTTAGATGATGAGAAAAAAGAAACATTGTAGGGGATGAGAATAGAGAAATATAGTTAGATGATGAGAATAGGGAAACGTCAGATGATGCGAATTAAGAAGCTTTGTTCGGAGATGATAATAGAGAAAATTTATTAGATGATGGGAATAGATAAATATTGTTAGAGGATGATAATGGAGAAATAATGTTAGAAAATTAGAATGTAGAATTTTTGCTAGAATATGAGAATGGAGATGTGTTGTTAGAGGATGAGGAGAGCGATGTTATGGTAGGGGTTGAGAGTGAAGATGTGCTGTTACCGGATGAAAATGGAGATGTGCTGTTAAGGAATGATAATGGAGATGTGTTGTTAATGAACGATAAAGGAGATGTGTTATTATGGAATGATAAGGGAGATGTGTTGTTAGGGGATGAGAAAAGAGATGCTAGTGGATGAGAAATGCGATTTGATGTTAGAGTATGAGAATGGAGATATGTTGGTAAGGGATCAGAAATATTATGTTAGAGGATGAGAATTCATCATCAGAGACAGGTGAGTAAACATTAAACGACAGGGTCATGTGTCAGATATATCTCAGGAATGTTCACAGTACGGGAAGAAATATTTAATGAGACGAGAAAAAAAGAAGCAATAAAGAAGAGAAAATATCGTTTTAAAAGAATATGAAGACGCAGAGAAAATCGGAATATCATAATCGATTTTTAATTAGTAGCTTATCCTATTCGCGGAGCCGCGTAGCGAAGTAATTAGTGCACTGGCTTCGTGTATGAGTGGTCCTGGGTTCATTCCCACCCCAGTCGAGGTGGAAATGTTTTTTCGGTTCGCAACTGCTGCCGCGTTGACACAGTCTTAAATGGGTTCCGGATTAATCCGAGAAGCAAATACTGCGAGGGAGATGAAATGGCTGCCGTCTTCATAAAGCAGAGCCACTGAAATGTGAGATAGCTAACATCTCATACCATTGTGGCGTTAATACATTTCTATGGGTTAGCTGTACGTATACTTATATCATATTCATAATTCAGCCATCAATTCAATATGTTTTGGCTGTTGTGATTTTCTATGCAATATAAATGCGTTAAGTAGTTTGCAGTGCTTTGTAAATGCACAGCAAGGGTGAATGCACAGTTGCTTGTGGCGAGACTTGAACCCAATACCTTGAACGTCATATAAGCTCTGCACTACGCCACCACAGAGCATGGATATGAAGAATACGAATATAAAAAGAATCACATAATCTAAAATTACCAGATTTTGAGTGAGAATAATTAGAAGTAGCGAACGCACATTTAAAATAGAACCGAAATATTGAAACATGAAGAGAAAAATTAATCTCAGAAGAAATAAAATGTACACAACAGAATGAACAAATGCAATAATGACATACATGTATTTTTTAATTTTTAAGAAATGTAATTTTTATATTGATTTGAGCATTCTGCAAAAATCACTACAACTTATAACTTACCTCTGTGCAAAAAAACGTATCATTGACAGAGAAGAGATATTGAAAAGCAGAAACAAAGTTTCATGCTTGGATCCATTATACAATAAAACAAACATCAGCAGACTCAGCGAGAAAATGAAGTAATCCTTCATATGAATTCAAAGTGGCTACTGTCTTAAGCTTTCACGTCTCACAGAATCATGACCAGACCACGGCAATTAAATATCGTTATTTGTGGTTGGAACAAATCGAAGTGAGCTTTGCAGAAGAACCGAGGATGAGAGAGTATGTTGGTGTGACGTGCCGACATATGTACATACTTAACAACGTTTATTTAGGCAAACAGATTGTATGACAAAATCATAGTTTGCAAAACAAATACTACCGAGGTTTATGGTGTTCAACACCCCCCTTCCTCACCATAGCAAAGCAGAACATTACTTTTTTGGACTAGAAACAGTCAAAAGGTGGGTATAGCTGCCCCATAGTGATGGTTTTCCCCCAAAAAGGTTATTAAATATATCATAATGGACGAAATTGCATACCATAACGCACGGATGACATTTTTTTTTCTTTTTTTTACATTTTTGTTAGTATCCACAGTCAACTCTTAAGGAAACATATCTACGAAACATATGTACACTGGTGTGTATATATATATATGTAAAGAGGAAAGGCAGACACAGCTCAAATTATATACAACGATAAGATCTAGGTTGATATGAATGGCAACATAATTGCACATTCAATAAATAGACATGTATGGGATAATGTGTTTCTGAAAATTATTATTTTACGAGGTAGATCGAATATTCCACGTGTAGAAGCCACATATTTCGGTGAGATGTGCGGGTAATAAGTGGGACAACATTGTTACATCCATTTGTTTGCACGATTTCATGCAATTTAATGTCTGCAAACAGAATAGTGTAACCTGTCTTCTAACATTGAGTCCATGTGTGGCTAGGAGGCTTTATATTGCTGAGAGTTAAAGTATGTTAAGTATGAAAGAGAGCACTGAGAACATTCATACACAAATAGGACCTAAGTGCTTCATCGATTGTAATTGATGGACATCGAAACAAGTTAAGGGAGTAGTTATAGCAGGGAAGTGTTAGCGGTACTAAAAAATTCATTAAAAGTTCAAATTTAAAGATATAGTCCCACATTTGCACATCGAATGCACAATTGTTTCATCTATAGGAAAACACACAGTTTCTTGGAGACATGTCTACTTATGTTGGAAGATAATTTTTTAAAATTGAAATGTAATAATATGCATGTGTTAAGTATAAATGTCATTTCTAACACAATTTTAAGAAAAATAATAATGTAATATTCAACCACATTCAACAAACATACATATATGGAGCATGCATGGCACGAACTAAGAAAATAAATAAATTTTAAATCCTTTTTTTTTATTTACATCATGTTAACTATGACACATTTTTTAATACTTAAAATTTCTAAATTTAAAAGTAGATACAAATCAACTAATCAAGTCACAGCAATTATGTTAGTATGTGCCATAGACAGGTATACAGTAAACAAGCACAAGGAATGTCCAGATTAGTTAATATTTTAAAAAGCTGTGTTGTAATAAGTGCTATGAGGTGTTATTTTTTCGTTAAAGTTTACACATATTTTATACAAGAAAATATGATGCAATCTGGTTGCATAGGATTTCAAGATCTATAATTGATTAATCATGTAACCTATAGATTCATTGTAACTACATTCTTCATTGCTTGTTGATTCTTTCAAATATATTATTCGTATTTTCACCTGTATTTCCATATACGTCTTTCATTTTCGTAGAAGAAAGACTATGAGTGGGCGGTGGCACCAGTGGTAGGTTCTTCAGTAATTTCTTAATTCACTTAATTGTTTTTTGTTTGTTTTTTTCTTCAGTGGTCCTAGTATCGCCACGTTTGTCACGTGTTTGAACTATGTCAAATTCACACTGATTTTGTTAAACAGTAAAATTGACCTGGTGAAATTTGCGCTTCCTAGATCTAAAATTTTTTTTTCACTTGACATTGTTTGCACTTTCCGAAATTACACAAACTTTAGGAGCCCTATTCGAGCTGTAAATGTCCTTGGACAGTTTGGACATGGAATAACGACTGTAGATCTTGGTCTATCCGTGACTTTACCATGATGATAAATGTTGAAATATTTACAGGCAGAATAGAAAATGGACTGTGGTATCAAATGTTCGCATGCTTTGTGTTGACACTATCTTGTAACATATGGCTAGTATAGCGGTGTCTGAACACCTCCGTCAAAATAGGCATTGTCGACGACAGTATAATACTAATAACAACCTTTTAAACTTGAAACTGACACGCAAAAGCTTTGCTCAATAGACCCAAGCGGAACAATGACAGACAAACCGTCACGATAAACAGTGATGCACCAACAATGGTTATTAGCAAATTGGAAGTTGTCATAGATTAGGGAAGCCTGGATGAATACAAAGCACGTTCAAGTCGGCTGTAATGGACCAAAACCACAAAACTACATCTCTGTTGTGAATTAGCTGTACAACTTATGCATACTCCGCGATTCAACATTACGCAGATTTGAGTTGATATTCCATTCCAGTGGAGAAATACAAGGATACTTAATAACAGTTAAATAATAGAAAAACATACACTAGAATTGTAAACAAATGCTCTCGGAGAACATACACTCAAATCTACATAAAATACAATTCAGTAAGTGGTAATCACAAATGGAATACAAACAATTTGAAATGGCTTCACATGAAAAAAGTATATAACTAACTTTGCCAACTATGCACGGCAAACATTGTGCTCAATTATTCGTGGAGTCTAACATTTATATCACTATTAGATTATTCACACTATGATGTTAGGTTTTCCAAGAACCCGCGAATCTCTCATTCTTGACTTGATAAATATAAACCTTAGATCAATGCTCAATAAAAGATATTTCTTGATTGGTGACAAAGCAACTTCACTCAAGTGGGCTTAATCACAATTCGTTTCTATTATCGTAAATATTTTGCATTTTAGACTGTTATTCATAGTTTCGTTAGGTGTAACGTAACAACAGATTTCATTGTGAAATGAGAATATAAGATATGTTGTTTTATTGCTTACAGCAAGGTAAATTGCTGTTTTATTGCTTACAGCTAGGTAAATTGCTGTTGTATTGCTTACAGAAAGGTAAATCGCTGTGTTATCGCTAACATCAAGGAAACTATTGCTAGATTCTTGATTCTTCTTGATTAGAAAACTTGCCTCACAGCACGTGGGGCATTCCAATATGTTCCCCGCCCTCTTTTCCAGCAGCCATTCGACTCGATGGTGTTTCGAATCCAATGCCGCCGAAACAGACGTCGACATCAGGGCACAACTATGGCCCTTGCGACTAGTTTCTTTGTTGTTCTGTCCACCCACGCCGTGCCCGTAACTAGTTCAAGCACAACGTCGGCCTGTCGTAACAACATGGTAACTGTTATCGAAGGTTACGACTACAGGATTGTATAGATGACGTGCCATGAAGCCTCTATAAGAAGATAACCTCAATATAAAGGCATGTCATCTACTAAGGTTTTCTGCTGCATGGTTGGTTTGTCTAGTGAGCCATTGGTGAGACCCACAGACACAACCGCATGCGCAGGGGAAACTATTGCTTTACTGCTTAATCGAGAATAAGTCATACAACTTTATATAGCAATAAATACTTACATAAAACACGAGTGATCAGCTATATAATGGATACACATACTATTACCATATAGTTGACAGACTGTGCGTTCATTGTACGAAAAACATTTAACAGTAAAAGATAGTTTTATCGTTACAACCAAAATCGCCCGTGTGTTGCCGTGGCCCGAAAGGGGAGCAAATAATAGCAACACTGTTTACCTTCCACGCATGTCGTAAAAGGTGACTAAGGAGGTTATGGAATGGAGTTGGCTGTCCGATTCCATATAGGGTCAGTGACCCAAAGCCATGCTGAAGTCGGATATGTCAGGCCGAAAGGCGCAGATATCGCAGAAGTGCTGTAAACTATGACACAACGCATTCCGTTCTCCGGACTACATCCTGCTAATCTGCCGGAGTTTGAGAACGAACGCAGAAGAAGAAGAAGAACAACCAAAATATTTTTTATAAAAAAATACAAGACAGTGAAAAAAATGGGGAAAAAATAGAGCTACATAGCGTTCTGCAGACAAAACAAACGCATATCTTGTGAAATTACGAGATATGCAGCGGCTCAGCAGATGAGAGTAATTAGAAAATCACGGGTAGATCAAAAACCATCTACAGTTGTTATCTCATGCCCGAACTGTCAAGAACAATTGCGTTCAAAATACGGCTTATTAGCAATATATGAACTCATAATGAAAGGCATAACTAACTGAATGTTAAAAGTGGATATGGCAATGGTCATCAAGACTTGTGATGGAGAAATAGCATATCTGTGACAAGACGCTAAAATAGTCTGTGTCATAGCGTCAATAGGTGCCAAAATACTCGTCGCAATAGCCGCCAAAATTCTCGGCGCCCCTCCCCCTCCCCCCACCCTCGACATGATTAAACAACTTGTAGGACAGACATTGCATCAGCAAAGAAACACCACTTATTTGCATTTTTCTTGGTGTTTTTTTTTAAGTATTCCTGCAGCAAGAGCACACACATTTATAGTTATTTACTATACACATTACAGAAAGATAATCGTTCGTGACGCAAAAAGTCTTAATGTACATATCCCTTCAGAGTGGAAAAGTTCATTGGCTGCTACCTGACCTTTGATCTTGTAATATTAATTGTATTGTTCTGTCAGACGATCGCCTCAGTTAATTCTCAGAAAATGGAACTTCATGTATGTAACAAATGTCTGGAGCAAAATTATAACAAGATTATGAAAGGTATGTTTTTAAAATTAGTTTGTATTTTATCAATCAATCAATTAATAAACCCATAACCCTTAAGGGTCGTATGGGTACCACAATGGATGCCTCAGCACACAGAGTCCTCCAGCGAATTCTATCCTCAGCGATGCGGATGAGTGTGGAAATATCTTGCCCTGCCCATTCCTTGATGTTGTCTGTCCATGTCTTTATTTGTCCTCCTCTGCTTCTTCCACCCTCGACAGTTCCCTGTAGTGAACTGTATTTTATATACGGCCGTAAATAAGTATTTCTGGAAGGGAAAAAGGGTAAGGGACTACTTACCTACTAAATAAGGTTACTCGGTATCCCCACTCTAAAATTTTACATTTAAAAAATAAAAAATTCATTACTGCGTGTTTTCCTGTTAAGGAGTGCAGGGAGGCTGTTAAGGCCATGGGAATAAAGGCTGCTTTGCCAAAGTTGTCGCCGCGACGTGTACAGAAAGAATTATTTTTTTATTTTAAAAATAGTCACATATTTCTTTTGTGGGTATGCGAATAAAGCATCCTTTTTTGGTTAATACTTTACCGTAGGGTAGGTAACAATTTACTGAGCTGAAGAGTTAAAGGAAAGTAAAAAAGTATAATGTCAGTTAAATATTAGTGTCCACCAAAGATGGATGTATCGGGCCATTGGCGCAAATAAAACGGTGACAACGTATTTCCTTTCTCTGGACTACATCCTGCTGTAAATCTTGTAAGAAACACTGTTCTGCTACAACAGATGTGCAGTGGGAATTTGAGAATGAACGCTGAAGAAAAACAACAGCAACATTAGTGTAATATTTTCCAAATCTAAACTTTTGACTGGAGCTAGCCAAGAAACTTTGTTTGTTAGTGTAAGGGAATCACATGCAAATATGGATTTCTTAGATGATGTTGAAATAATGAATTGTTAATGTATTTTTGTCTGCCTTTGTTTGATTAAGTCAAACATCGATGTTTGAAAACACAATATTTATATTCTCGATCTTGAAATCAATATGTAAACTGGTAGAATTTAGAAATACAAAAATAATAAAGAATGTGTTTGCTGGTTTAGTTTTTCATGTTTGCTATGTCAATGTTTGTTACAATGTTTGTTACTTCATGCACATAAAGCTAAATGTAATACTTGAAAAAAATGTAAGAATGGAATTGTAAATATAAAAAAAATAGGAGTGAAATAATGTGTTCACATATAGTCTGCAGTCCCCTAAAACTCATACTCACACCTGTAGATGAGGCGGAAGAAAGGATTCAAGCCACTACCTCAATAGTAAAATCGTATCTAATGTCTGATTATAACACACAGAATGGTTATTGGACAAGGGTGTTTCTTGTCTTCGTTCGCATACAATTGTCGTTCCTTCACGTGTTTACGAGAAAATACTCCAAATAATGTAGTTACATGGTTCTAGATATGGTAATCAAGTTTATATTTCAGAGATGTTTGCTTTGACCACAATGAAAACGAAAGGATGACACTAATAATTTGGCGTTAAATAACGAATTTTGTCAAAATGCACATCTACTGTACGAATCATATATGTGTATGGACATTTGCGTCTTTCATAGGGCCATTAAGCAAATAAACACGAATCTGTCCATTGAGAATTTTCTCAAATCTGAGAGGATGGTGTTTGTTTCTTCTTCTTTCTTGTCGTCTATTGCTAAGCCTGGGCAGCTTCTATGGAGAAAAATGCCTTTCCAAATTTGTACTAATCCCATCTCGGTTCCATTCATGCAGTCCAAGGGAAAGAAATAGCAGATAGATGCCCTTAGGATCAAGCAGAACTACAGATGACCGGATGATCGAATGCAACATCAGCTGACAAAGTGTTCCTTCTCCATCTGTTTTTATTAGGGTTTTTGTCTCCTTTGTCTGAGGCACTCCCGTGCTACGTGCTAAGATATGTGTCTTCCCCTATATCACTTGGTACGTGTGAACAGAATCACGTTATACTTGGGACAGTATAATTTTGTACGTGTGGACAGAATCACGTTGTACTTGGGACAGAATCATTTTGTACGTTCTGGCACAATAACTTTGTACGTGTGGACAGAATCACTTTGTGTGTATGGATTAAATCACGTTTTACATGCTAACAGAATAACTTGTTAAGAGTCGACATAATTACTTTGTACTGTGGACAGAATCACTTTGTACGTGTGAACAGAATAAAGTTGTACGTGTTGAAATAATAACATTTTACGTGTGAACAGAATAACTTTGTACATGTGAATAGTATAATTGTGTACGTGTGAGCAGAATACGTTTGTACGTGTGAACAGAATGCATGCGGTTACGTCTGTGGGTCTCACCAATGGCCTACTAGACAAACTACAATGCAACAGAAAACCTTAGCAGATAGCATGTTATATTGAGGCTCTCTTATGGAAACTTTGTAGAAGGCTTCTTTAATAGGCATTGCACTAAGCTGAAAGCTGAAATTGTGAAAATTTGCGATTACATGATATTCAAGTTACTGATATCATTATTACCTCTCAATCCGCATAAATTAAATGTAAAATTTATGGGATAGTTAAGCAGATGTGAGTTGACATGAGGCAGTGGACGTTTAAAAATAACATTAAGGGTGAGCCAGACACGTCTTTTGAGCAAAAATTTTCAAAATGAAAACCAGACAGAGACGCTAAGTTGACACATGCCAAACATGTCAGTACTGTTATTGTGGCACGGGGAGTAAGATGAACTGTAGAAACGTTAATAATTAAGGGCTGGATTAACAGTGTGGAAATGGGGATGTTTGGTATAACTGTTAATTGAAAGACTAAAGAATAACCGGTGACGCAAGAAAAAAAAACAGATGCAGGGTCCATACATGGAACTTGGATTATGCCCAGAACATTTGAGGCGGGATAATTTGGGATATACTGTCTTGTCTTCTTCTTCTTCTTCATTAGAAAACTGGCCTCACAGCAAGTGGGGCATTCCCATAAGTGCTCCGCCCTCTGTTCCAGCAGCCATTCGACTCGATGGTGTTTCGAGTCCAATGCCGCCGAAACAGACTTCGACATCATGGCACAACTGTGGCCCTTACGACAGGTTTCTTTGTTGTTCCGGCCACCTACGACGTGCCCGTAACTAGTTCAAGCACAGTGTCGGCCTGTCGGAACAACATATTAACTGTTATCGAAGGTTACGACTACGGGATTGTATATCTGACGCGCCATGAAGTTTCTATAAAAAGATATCCTCAATATAAAGGCATGTCATCTACTATTTTCTGTTGCGCGGTTGGATATACTGTAATAATGTGTAGTGTAAGAAAAGCGGAGAGCATTAGGAGAACATATTCATAGATTCATTCAGCCTAGGAATAGTTGTAGATAAGTTGTCATAGTTAAGCTTATATTCGTTGCAGACAAACGTCTCTTAGTAGAGAGTATCATTACTATTATTTCGATATGCTCTATGACCAGATAAGTAGACAAAGTCTGGGTTATATTATTATTATTATTATTATTATATGTTGTGTGTTTGACCTAGGAACTTACACTTACAGCCAAAACAATTCTATTGTGCAGTGAACTGTTTGCTCATATATAGATCTGAGCACAGAAAACATAAATTGACGAGGATATAACTTTGTACTGAGCTATTTTTCCATGTTACACTTGAATATGATGGAAATTTCACTCCTGAGAAATAATGTCAATAAAAAATTGGACTTATAAGAGTGAAACAAATAATATTCGTGAAAGAACTGTCAAAACGACAATTGGAAATATCAACACATGGATATCAAATGATGAAAATAGTTACAAAGGAATCTTGAGCAATAATTAATCAAGGAGTATTAAATAAGCAACTTCCGAGTGGCTGCATTTTGGACAATTAAATAGCTGGATAAAGATACACTTAAATAATTCGTTCTCAAAGAACAGTATGCATTTTAAAATAAACAACTACGTCCATTAAAAGAAAATCTTGGACTTTTGGCGAAGATCAAATGAATTTATTTATAATATTTGACATGTGATACTTGGAAGTTTTACTCGATGTATAGTCCTGGAGAATGCTTTCTCTGATATTACAAGGAAACAACCATTGTGTGCAATTTAATTGCTATGTTTTACCCTGAAACTGACTGAATACTGAAAAATATGTATACTGAGGTATGTCAGTACATCCAGGTACATGTGTGAACAACGATCACTGCTCGGAGAAGACCAACACAACAGCGGATCAAACTTAAGAGATACGTATTGCCTTATTCATGTGATCATTAGGATTTCAATAATAACCACTGTTTGATAATATTAGTAAACAATCATGTATGTACGAAGTTGGAATTCTTTATGTTAATGTTAATATTGGAAAAGAGGCATTTTAGGACCGCTAATAAACGTATTACCTTTAGATTATGTCTAAATTTATTCAACTTAATACAAGTGTGTCAGGTTTTGGCAGTGAGTGAAAGGGACTTGATCAAGGTAACCAGAATTGTTGAAGAGGAACACCTGAATATACTTACCCTGAATATAATGACCATATCATAAATAGTGCAACAATTGATCCGGTTGTAAAGTTTCCTGGGTATGAAGGAAAGCTTAGAAAAACAGCCCCACTGAACGTAGGAAGTAGGAGCTAAACGCTCTCAATTCCTGGTGTTCTCAAACAAAGAACGCGTGAACAGAATAACTTTGTACGTGGTGACAGAATCACTGTGTACATGTGAACATAATAACTTTATACCTGGGGACAGAATCACTTTGTACATGTAAACATAATAAATGTGTACCTGATGACAGAATCCCTTCGTACATGTGAACATAATAACGTTGTACATGGGGACAGAATCATTGTGCACATGTAAACAATACATTTACACGTTGTTGCAGAATTACTTTGTACGTGTGGAAAGAAACAATATGTGACACTTGGACAATGGTAACAAACATGAATTCTTTTCTGAAATAGAGACAAATTAAAAAGAAACATTCAAAATTTGTATTGGAGTGACTTCATTCTACTCGGGTTTCTCCATTTGCAGTTCTTCCCTAGCAACGAAGGGGCACACCGCAATCCAAGAAGCACTCTCATAGCAGGTAACGCCGTGTCATCGAAGAATAATTCCTTAGGATCTCCAATAAAAATTATTTCATAAATCGAAGTCACGAGCGGAAATTGAAACCATGACATCTTGAATATAAGACAAACGGCTTAACCACTACGCCAGAGAAATGGTTTATGTTAACGTTAGGTACAGAAAAACAATTTTGATAATTAAATTCTTAAAACTGGTATAATTTCCTAATCTTAGAAGCTGATACTTCAGAAAGTGATAGATCAAAGGCTTGCATGAAGTATTGTGTAATCTTTGAATCAGATCGATCAAAAAATGCAGGATCAATTTGTAATATTCGAATCTGATAAATCAGACCGATGAGACAACTTGGGCAATCTGTGAAACTGATAAATCTAAAGCAAGTATCGACTCAAGAAGTCATCAAGGGAAGTACCGTCTGTACTCGTTCAGTTGTGAAATATGAGAATGTATGACGACGCCGAATTAATTCATTGCTGGTCTGTCTATGAGATGGCCGCAGTAAAGAGGAAACGAGTCGTGTGTGGGTACCATGCAATATTTGTTTCCCTCTATCGGTAGTCTTGTTTTCACGGTGGAGCACGCTCCTACGCTAAAGATTTTGATGAGAAATTACTGTGAATGTTGAATGAGTGGTTACGTCAGTGGTTCATCGTAGATTCTGACACAGGGCATGCATTCGTAAATTAATTTCCCTTTTTATTAGTAGCTAAACTCTACTATTCGTCTCTTCGTGCTGAAGTCATCTGTGCTTTTATTGTAGAACGCATTATTTACTTACATCTCAAAAAGTAAGTTTTTTTAATAAACATCAATGATAGCAAATAGTAATAGTAAATGATCTCAAAAAGTAAGTTTTCTATCAACATTATTAATAGCACAAAAAGACGGCTCTGCCCTTTGGAATTTCTTACAAATTGTTTTATACGTTTTCACTGTTTTGTTATATATATATATATATATATATATATATATATATATATATATATATATATATATATATATGTGTGTGTGTGTGTTAAATGAATGGACACATTTTCCCCTTCTGTTTTCATGTAGTGTTAGGTACGAAGGTGCCTGCTGTTAAATAATATTAGTCTACTTTTTCATAAATTCTACGTCTTTATAATGGTTGATAAAATTCACAATATCCATTTCTGACTCACATGCTTAATTAGCATAAATACTAAATTGTAAATACACAGAGTATATAAGTATCGCATAAATAAATATCGCATACAAAAATACGTGAACTCAGATACAAATTAGTAACTGGTCATAAACTGCACAGATATTGAACTTAAGACACCAGGCATACATAATTCTAACTGCATGCGTATACTGAGTACTTTCTGTTCGCATCTGAGGCGAAAATGTATTGGAGAAAAACTGCAGAGAGCCACGATCTAATCGACCTCTTTCACTAATAATATACGCGTTTTTATTATATACCAACATTACCGTTGAAAATTGATCGACAATAATCAAAATCGACATATTTTTAGCATTTATATATATTGTTAAAATTTAAGATTAAAGTATATATACATTTCACGACAAATGAATTCCTACGAGGAATTGAGATGCGAACTCGCTGTCCTTGAGTCATTTCTGTTTCGAGTTGCAATGCACATTCCGAGAACAATACTGATTGAGCAGCATAGATGAATTAGTTACACCATGTAAATTTCTGATAAGAAAAATGTGACTGCCTTTTGTAAATTCACAAGGCAACAATCACATAGATAGAGCCCATTACTTCTTGTCTATTTAGAAACTGTTATATTAGAAGCTATTGATAAATACTGTTGAAAATATATTTGTATTAATTGCTACAAAATATTGCACTATTTTTGTTTCTAATGAACTATTTTTTATGTTTCAAAATTATGAGGCACGCAAAGCTTGCTTTACATTGAATGGACCATAAGCCATGCAAAAATTAAAATGAACGCAGTTAAATTACTCTAAACAATTACTTGGTGTGTGCGTGCGTGCGTGAGTGTGTGTGTGTGTGTGTATGTGTGTGTGTGACTTGGCTTTTCTGCCCTTCTATTTCCAGGCATATTTTGTTTATGTAGTTTTGCTTGTCTTGTCTAATTCTTCTTTGTACATCTCTTGACAGGATGCTATAATTTGTTCTGTTTTTACAACTATTTTTGATGTGTCTTCTTTCTTGGATAATGCTCATAGTTTCTTCTGATATATACTCTTTCTTATTCAAAAAACCTCAAAAAAAAGTTTTTTCGTGATTTGTTTAGACAATAGTATTTTCCATATTTCATTAAAAGTGCTTTTAGCCATTCCTATTCTCCGCTTAATTTCTCTTTCATATCTGCCATCATTTGAGATTATGTGTCGAAGATATTGGCAATGATGTGCTTGTAGTATCTTCCTAATGTAGATATATGTCCAGTACCCGTTCCACTGCCATTTTGCTGATTTATAATGATAAAAGTGAGTGGCTAAGAGAGAGGAAATAAAGTGCCTCCTCTTAGGAAAGATTGGAAAAACGCACAACCAACAACTGACTGATACACTGAACGTACACGCCTTGAGATGGTTGATAAGTTGAGTATTTATGGGAATGTCCTCAAATTTTCGATACCACTTCCTAATTTAAGAAATAAGTAACAGAGCATAAGTGTAAGAAACTATTACATAACTTAGCACCTTGGTTTGGCATAAATCTATATTGATCCTGATTTAAAAATGTGATGTATAACTGTAGCTATTATTCTATGCATTAATAACGTTCAGATTAATTCATATTGCTTTCAGGTCCAACGTACTGAAAATAGAGTTGTGGAGGAAGATTGTGGCATATGTCAAAAATATCACTGCACTTGATAATAGTACGCTTTTGAAAATTCAAGAGTTAATATAGAAAATTCTGCGAATATGATGAAAATAGAAGGAAACAGCATACTTATGTACTTTGATATTGAAATGTATATTTTAAAAATATACAGAATGAATTAAGCCACAAAAACTGTCAATACTTTGGCTGCGTGAAAAATGAGAACAAAGAAACTGGACATTGAGACGCCATATAATCTGATGTCATAAAAACACTGAAAATGATAGAACTCTCTGGCTTGGATAACAGATTTCTAGTTTCTTGACACGCAAGTAATTATGGTCTTTTATGTTTCCTTCTTTCACTTTTCGTTTAAATATTTCTTGGTTACGTTGTCCAAATAAATGATGCATACAAGCTGTTCTAATGCCACAGATTTGCAATCTATTTGTGCACATTACGGAAGTCAAGAGAATATAAAGTGTACGAAAAGTTAAAATAATCTAGAATTCATTTTCTAGAATTCAAGTTTCGCAGTCACCGTCTAGGACGGCAGAACTGAAATCTCGTGTTGAACTTCATGTTAGGTTATTCGCAAGTGTTAAAATGTTCAATTATAGTTTATTTGTGCATCTGTCTCTCTCTCTCTCTCTCTCTCTCTCGTTGTATATATAGTTACATTTTATGGGTGTACAAATTTATCATTGACATGAAATGAGTGGAAGTAATAGCCCTGATGACGTGATAAAGACTTTTTTAATAGAAGAAAAGATTAACTTCATTGCTTTAAATAACATATAGGCAACATGTATTGCTTTAAGCAACATATAGAGGAACTTTATATATATATATATATATATATATATATATATATATATATATATATATATATATATATATATATATATATATATATATATATATATATATATATATAGATTACATATATGATTATATAAAAAGGCAGCAGATCAAGTGGTTTGGCCATATTATGCGAATTCACAATGACAAGTTGCCCGTACATGCATATAACCAAATGAGATCAGGGTACAAAGCCAGAGGAAGACCACGGAAAAGATGGATAGAAAACGTCAGGGACATACTGAACAGACACGGTCATAGCACAGTTGAGGCCACACATCTGGCTTTAGAACGCAAGCTCGAGTTCCAATTACCCCTACGCTTAACGGCAGGAGTCGATAACAAACTACCTGGGGAACGACAGTAGACAATAGAAGAACTGTATTACTTTAAGTAAAATATAGACGAACTTTATTGCTTTAAGTAACATAAAGACGAACTTTATTGCTTTAAGTAACATTTAGACGAACTTTATTGCTTTAAGTAACATTTAGACGAACTTTATTGCTTTAAGTAACATTTAGACGAACTTTATTGCTTTAAGTAACATTTAGACGAACTTTATTGCTTTAAGTAACATTTAGACGAACTTTATTGCTTTAAGTAACATTTAGACGAACTTTATTGCTTTAAGTAACATTTAGACGAACTTTATTGCTTTAAGTAACATTTAGACGAACTTTATTGCTTTAAGTAACATTTAGACGAACTTTATTGCTTTAAGTAACATTTAGACGAACTTTATTGCTTTAAGTAACATTTAGACGAACTTTATTGCTTTAAGTAACATTTAGACGAACTTTATTGCTTTAAGTAACATTTAGACGAACTTTATTGCTTTAAGTAACATAAAGACAAATTGGTAGTAAGCCATATTCAGGAATCAACACTCAATACCGCATTTATTTTACTTTTGCGATTTTCGAGGCAATAATTTGCGCTCAGTATGTTATCATGATTTTAATTAGTGTCCCCGTTGCACAATTTCTTGCGAAGGAAATTGAACATATTATATTAGCAGTCGGAAACAATTTCTTTAACTTTCGCCACAGAACCGTTTGAAATATACGAACATGAAAGCCAATTATATTTAGAAATCACTATATATGAGTTTTTATCTCAGAATCGGTGATGCTAAAAATTGGATAACTGCTAGCTATGGAGACAATAAATCAGGAGAACGTCGACAATGTATGTATGTACACGTGCATAATAGAGGATTGTTTATGCCTTTCTGAGTAAGAGGGTTTTAACATTGCACACCGTTGGAAATTGGAACCTTCTGGGCATGAAATAAGAAAAAGAATGACATGGACCATAAAAGAAAGAAGATTGGTACTTTTAACAAGCGGCGTGCCGCCTTGTGGTGAGAGACCTGAATACATATTTGGGAACTCTTGAGTACAATAAAGCCAGTTCTCTATTGCTTTTAATTTAATAATCAAATATATATATAGTACACCATTTCAGAAATATTCAACTAAGCGGTTTTAAAACAATGCGAAACATATGAATAGTAATAGCAAACACAAGCTCTCTAGCCCTCGTTCCACAAACAAATTAAAACGCAATATAGTGTACGGATGAGTAGTTCTCATCCTGTTTGCCCCCTCGGCTTACATTTGATACAAATTTATGTTGGGCATAAGAAATTCACGTATTTTTCTCAAAGACCTCTTATTACGAGCATATTCCTCTTTCTTCTTCTGTGTTCGTTCTCAAATTCCTGTAGTTTAATCGGATATAGTCCTAGAATACACAATTAGAAGACAAAATTGATGCCTTTGAGATATGGGTATATAGAAGAATAGGGAGAACATCATGGAAAAAGAAGAAAACAAATAAAGAGGTACTAAACCACTTAATATTAAGAAAGAACTGCTAAGAGAAATAAAGATCAGTCATATAAAATACATTGGATACATAAAAAGACATGACACCTTATTGAAGACCTTACTTGAGGGCAAAGTCAAAGGGAAGCGAGCAAGAGCTAGGCAGAGATACACGTAGGAGAGTAACATCACGCGATGGACAGGTTACATTCTAGCAGAGTGCACCACCAAGACAAGAGACAGGATATTTTGGAGATATGTTACAGCCAACCTTCGTTGCGGAGACGGCACTTAATGATGATGAATCATAGAACAAAATTCGTTGGGATAATGTTTGCAGCTTTGTTTTATATTTGCGCCACTTGTCATGCTACATCTGACTTGAGCACGGATTTGTGTCACTTTGACCTTAAATGTTATGTGACAGTCTCCATCCCGTAACCTCACTTGTCACCTCTTGCGAAAAGTATGGAAGTTTAAACGGTGTTCCTATTCTTTGCTCCCCTCTCCAGCAAGATTTTCTACGTTATTTCTTCCATACGATCTCAGGACATGCGCTGAATTCGACAACAATATTTACATTGAAAAATGTGTATTCGTCGCTTCATGTCTGCAATGAGCGACTAATTCTCACAACCATTGCTATACAACACTTGTGAGTTATAAACAATTATCTTCATTCCAACACGATGGATATTAATTCTTCAAATTAGATGTAGTCTTGAGATGTCAGCTAAGGACATTTTCAGACCTACCTTTAATTCCGTTATTTAATCACTGCATATGCAGGATCATAGGTATTTGAAAATATATACTTCAAGTTAATGCCCATAGTATCGTAATACTGGTAAGTGTCTACGTGTCTCTAATGTTGGTCAAGATCATAAGTGTCTACGTGTCTCTAATGTTGGTCAAGATCATGTTTTATTTGGTGTAGATTTTCATTCCGCACTAGCTGATAACTTATTTCAACTATATTGCTAGCTCTTGTAGTTCTTGTTCTGAGCCAGCTATAAGGTGAATATCATCAGCGAGGCGCAAATTGCAGATAGGGCTACCTCCAATTCATCAAGACGTGTTTTAAGCCTGGATATCAATTGTATTATGTGCTACAGGTATGCGCTGTAAAGTACCGGCGACATGATGCATCCCTGTCAGACTCCCGCATTTGATCTAATGAACTAGTATTGTAATTTGGTATAATTTAGCAGACCACATGCGTATTATCCCATATTGATTTATATAGGAGCTTTTACCATGAAAAATAGTGTAGTCGAACCACAACGTTCGATGTCATTTTTACGAATGATTATATAAGTGACCATTACCGATATTCTCCCTCGGGGCTGACAGCGTGTTTCAGTGTGGCCACTGAGAAAATATGAAAATTGGAAGAAGGACAAAATGTGTGGTTATCTACAAGAAAGACATTATTTATACGAAATCTAATAAGAGATATAACAATAATTTCGAGAGATAATGGCACATATAGATTACGTTCAGGGGAAGCAAGATAATCCAAGTGGGACCACGGGCGGAGAACAATGTTGAGAACCACTTGTATAGAAATCGAAAAACCGGTTGTAAGAATAGCGCAAATACACTTAAAGCAATTCTTGTGGTCGGCCTGAACTTTTTCCTGTGGGAACAATAGAGGAAACGTTAATTTATGAACATACGACAAAATGTGTCGTGGAAATATCGAATAACGAATGTCTCAGTGAAGCCGATATCCAGAAAAGAGGCAATTACAACCAAACACCGGCTGAGCTCTTATGAATATAATTATCATCGGTGTTTCCACTCATGGGAATTATGAAGCATAAAAAAGAAGTATACCTATACATTGACACTACATATAGCCGTGCCGATTCAAGTCAATGATGTAAAAAAGAATCATAGCGAAACTGAACGAATCAAACCGGACGGAGACTAGACGTGGCACACCAGAACAATAAACATGCAATTAACAGCAGACCACAATAGATGGCATATCTTTACAGTGAACCTTCATCTTGTGTTAGTCTCCCCCCCCCCTAGCATTTCATCTACCTATAAACTTACGTGTTTACTCAGGGGGCTTCTTCTGAAACGAAAGGGGTTAATCTGTTCGCCTTGTGTTCAAGAGGTCACGGGTTCGAATACGGGTGGATAAGAGGCACAGATAAGTGGATAAGAGGCACAGATAAGAGGGTTACTATCTTTTGGCACATGAGAACCTCGACCTAACAACAACAACAATAAATTACCAAAAAAGATACAAAAGCGTTGTTGTTCATAGTTTGTGATCAAATAAACAAACAAAACGGAGACATGATTAATGGAATGACTCTAGACTTTCCAAATCGAACCATAGGTAGCGGGGGGTTGATTAGAAAATAGTTTGTTCACAAGTCGGTCCTCCTGGAATTTAAATTAGGGGATCTCCCTGGCGTATGGGTTAATCTGTTCGCCTTGTGTTCAAGAGGTCACGGGTTCGAATACGGGTGGATTTTTTTCGGAGATTCCTGTGGATTATCACTTGAATCTACGGAGTTTCGTGCTATGAGTGGTACTCTCGGCAGTCGGCGTGCCGCTTCGTTGAGAGGGACGGAGTACATATGGGAAACCGAGTACCGAGATAACAAAGATTTACAAACACCCTTCACAGTCACTAACTTACTATTTAGGATTACTAAGTCGACATCAGAAGACATTCACTTTTATAAGAATGGCATTGTGTTGCAAATAGTTATAGCTATATTATAATAATAATAACCGCCACAAGGCTTCAGTGTCGTAATAGTGCCACATTGGAGACATCTGCATAAAAGCCCTTCATAGACCTCTGTACTATGATATTCGAAACAGTGCCGGATTTACGTATAAGCTAAACAAGCTATAGCTTAGGGTCCCTAGTGTCTTGGGGGCCCCCATTTTTTTTAAAATGTCACTGTCTATATATTCTTAATCGTTAAAGGGCCCCATATCTCAAATAGCTTAGGGCCCCATATCTCAAATAGCTTAGGGTCCTATCAAGTCTAAATCCGGTCCTGATTCGGAGGAATGTAGACGTAATCCTTGATGTTACTAACACTGTTAGCAATATAGAATTTTCTTTGACAGCACAAGACTGACAGTATGCTTCAGGACATACAAGCGTAGAATAAATACTGTTTTTATTATGCTTGCTGATAAGACACATTTACGGGTAGAGTTGGGTGCCGCCAGGTAACATTCTGCCTATTGAAATGCTTCCCAACTACATTTGAGTAACATCTTATTAAGGGCGTCGCGATCAACTCAATCATTTTGATTATAGTGATTCTTAGTAATATATTATATTCAGCATATTTCCATTGCTTTCTAAATGATCTAGATGCATAGTTGTCTGCGACTAGATTTCAACCTGGTACCTTTGCTATCAGAATCACGTTTCTGCACCCCTCAGACACGAGGCCGGACTGACTATGTCCTTTATTACAATATATATTGTAATATTTCTCTGTGTCCTCTATAAGAAACGACAGTGTGTTGTAATAGTTGCTTTATGTCTGTAAGAAACGATAGACTATTATTATTATTATTATATTATTATTGCTCTAAAACACCGATTTCCAGGCTCTGGTCGTGACTCCATTTTATAACAGCAAAGCGATCCGAAACACATATATATTTTTAAATATTTTTGAATAGATTAAAGTCAAACATACCGTTCGTAATTTTCAGTATAATATGCAACATCCCATAGTGTTTTAGTATAATATGCAACATTCCATAGTGTTAGTACAATATGCAACATTGAATATAGTTTCAGAATAATATGCAACATTCCATATAGTTTCAGTATAATATGCTGTATTCCATATAGTTTCAATATAATATGAAATATTATATAAATATAATATGTCCAGCTCTGTGGCACAGAGCTCGCCTGTGACGGCCAAGATACCGAGTTCGGTCCCCGCCACAGGTTTTTGAGCATCCGGACCGTTCAGAAAGCCATGGTAAACTACTGAGCGTATTTATATTGCATAGAAATTAACTACAGTCAAAAATTCTGGATTGATGGGTACGTGTTGAATAGGATACGCTACCAATACCAATAATATGAAAGAGTCCATATAGTTTCCGTATAATTTGTAAGATTTCTTATAATTTCAGTATAATATGTAAGATTTCATATCGTTTTAACCTACAACATATTGACTTAGATTTTTTTTAAAGTATAAATCAATAGCAATAGTTTCAGTGTATCCACAAAGTATAAAGTCACACCTTTTTTAGGGTTTATATTCGCTAATTAAAAAGTCTGATATTATTCAAATTTTAAGACATCTTTTAGAAATTAGAATTACTTTAAAATGTATTTTTAAATTTACTATTTCAGCTGACGACCCCACTGTAATGACGCAATGATGACCCACCAATTGCGAAACAGTGCTATAAAACTACATAATACAGCTGGGAAAATGCTCTGAAAATTTTACCACACGAGAAAGCATCTGCATAAATTCGTGTATGACATCCTCTAGGAACGTTAACATTGTGTTAATGTTATCAAGTTGAGAAATGCAACGAAGTTACATGTTTGTATGACAAACTATGCCATGTTATATTATGTCTCAGGGGTTCAGAACGGAAGAGAGGTCACAAAGGTGTTCTATCTATAGTATAACTCTGCTCACAATTAACGCAACCACAGATGATTATGTCTATTTTTCTGACTACGTTAACATAACATCAGCTTCTTTGGTTGCGGTCTGTTATATTAAAACATTATTCAAACATAATTATTAAAATATTATTAAATAATTATATAACAAGAATATTAAAATATTATTCAATAATTATATTACACAAAATATTAAAATATTATTTAAGTAAAAATGCACTTCTCTTTGTGAGGTACGATCTTTTCAGTCGCGGAAAATGAGTCCATTTTGGTATATCGGAGCTTCTTGCTATAGCAAATAATGGAAATTATGGTCTTGATGATACTGTTCATTTAGCAGAAAGGGAACATGAACTAAAAAGGCTAACAAATCAAGTCAATAAATCAAGTAAAGAATATGGATTGGATATAAACATCCAAAAACAATAAAAACCATGATAATCAGCAAAGTCACAGAAGAACAGGTGCTAAACATAAAAATACTTAGAGAGAAACTACAGCAACTAGAAATTATGAGTATCTTGGACACAATCACACATGATGACAGATGTGAAACAGATGTTAAAATAAGAATAGGAACATACTACTTCAGCATGGCTTCTGAGTCACTTTGAACTTAGATGGCACAGCTCACCCCATCCCCGAAAAATCCTTAGTCGCCTCTTATGACGTGCATTACAAGTAAATTAACAGTGTCGCTATTCGCTGTTCCCCTTCGTTTAGCAGCGCCATACATACTAAAGATAATTGAAATATTTAACACTATTTCAAACGTGAGCTTACAAGTCACTTCCAGTGGTTAGGACACGACATATGTTTCCAGGTACCTCCTATAAGTAATAACTGTAAAACAATACCCACTGTAACATCAATCCTTTTTGACCTCTAAATTTTAATTATTATTTGTGTTTCTTCAAGAAAACACCAGTATGGTATAGTTAGAAAATAAGTATATGGCTTTAGAATATTTGTTCAATGGCGGTATGTTCTAAAGTGTATTAGTGACACACCAACAAAATAAATGATAGTTGAAAATCATGAGTTATAGTGTGCGAATCCACACAAGCAATAGACACCAACTGAATTTCAAAACTTTGAAAACAATTGCCTTTGAAGAATACTGAACATTATGTTGTATATCTACAACGGCGATAGTCGAGTAAGTCTTGGTTTGCTATGTCCTCAGAAACAAAGACTAGCTCCCATCTACGCCACCAAAAGTGTTCGATTTTCAACACCTCTTCTTCTTCTTCTGCTTTCGTTCTCATATAACCACACCGAATATATCGTGTGATTTCCGCCGGGGAGCGTGAAGTACGTTGTTCTTTAAGTTCCACAGTAAAACTGTTATTTGCACCTCGGTTGGCCACTCTGTGGTCTGGACGTTCGAGGTCCAGCACATCCGTTTTCGTCATGCCTTTGATTCGGGTGGGCTTCCCTAGTCCGTTACAACCTGTCTATCTGTCGCCTGACACATGGGTGTGTAGAGACTCTTCGCCGACATAATTGTCGTTCATGTCTATCTCGCACGAGGTGTTCGACCGTCTATGAACTTACCTCTTGTAATTGGATGAACTGTGCCTGTCCCCATCGGGTACTGAACCGTTTCTCATCCGAGCCTGGTTCTGTATGAGGAAGAACTCAACAAAAGAGTTGGACCCTGGCACTCTCGCCTTCTTAGCCGGGGTGTCGTTCACCGACATCATGAACCCCTCGCCCAGGTTCGATTCTCACACCACGCATTTGAGAGCAAGGTGTTCTCGAGCTGAGCGACCTTGCCCCATTAGCGTCTGAGCTCATCGGGAACGGAACCCTTTCTCTTCGCGAGCATGTTTCCGATATAGGAAGTCTCGACATTAGCGTTAGGCCAGGTCTTCTTGCTTTGCCGGACGCCCATGATTGGGTCTGGATCTCTGCCTATAAGGGGCAAAGGTAACTAGAAGCTCCGCTCGAGCTAACAGAGCTTGTATTTTCCCTTTCCTTGGAACTTTTCTCTTTCTATTTGCAGTTGGCGCTGCCCTCTGGCGTTGTTCTGCCCTTTCATTGTACTCATTTATGAAAATTATTTGTCTCTCGCCATGCATCTACCTTTTATTGCCTTTTTAATTGGCACAGTCCAATGTTCTGGACTGACTAGCGTCACTGTATGTCGACAGTGTCACTGTATATTCTGGTGTCGTTGGTGTCGGATATATTGTCTGTGTCGTATGCAGTCAAATCTCTTTCCATCTGCTACCTCAACATTCTCGGACAAGATTCCTAAATGATATAGCCAGAATCCGCACGAGCCGCTGTATTTCTGTTTCCAGGGTGAACCTCGAGGAGGTACATTTGGGATCTTAGTTATCTGCTAACCCTAGGTCCGCCGAGAGCATTGCGTTCCCTTTGCACCCCTCTCAACATTGTTTCGGCATGAAATGTGAACAATGTAATTCCAAAATTTGTTGAGTACTTTTCCTTAGTGCAATAGAAAGCTGTATTCAATACTTGTTTTTCCTACCCAGGAGTACATGTTCAAGTTGGCGTATCCAGTACCGTCTATTGTGGTGGAGACCCTGTGTGTTCTCCAGCATGACCAACACTTTTGCCGACAAGTCTCATTCTGGTAACTGTTATTTTCGTTAACACTTTAATGTTTTATATACACAACTCTGTCCTCTAGCATGTTTTGTCTTTTCTAGACACAATATGTATTCTACGAATTGCTGTATAGTAGCGATATCTATTCGTATCGGGACATAGACATTGGCCGCTCCTCCAATGTTTCTGTATTTCAGCTGACCAATCCGCAATGCATAGATGCAGTGCGACACTGTGCGTCGGCTGGATGTGTTGTGGCACAGGGGCGTCGGAGATATTTCTTTCTTTGCAGGCAATTATCATCCCATCTACAACCTCCACATCCAAAGACACGATCCCTAGGCGCGTTTGCGCGTATCTGCTAACCCTGAGTTCTCTCGAGAGTAATGCAGAAATCTATGTATCCCACTAAATATTACAATTTGAATTTTGAAAAAAAGCGATTCACGGATTGAATCAGCAAACCAGGAATGAGTATCTTGTTTTAGAATACGAAGACGCTGGAATTACTTGGACCATGTACTTAGAATGAATGAAGACTTCCCAAACAAACCATCATATGGAAGGCAAAGGAAACGCAGGCCACCAAAATGAAACTCTATGCACAAAAATCAATAGAGACCCATCAATATTGGGTGTGAACAATATATACAAACTACAGCAATTTAGATGTACTCAATATGGAAGAATTGACTACTACGATATCTTTGGCCCACAATAAAGCAATCAAATAGCATTGAGACATAGGTGATATACTGTAATTATATTATTATAGGCCGTAATATATCCTAAATGGACTAGTTTTCTACTATTGAATGCAATGTGCTTGCCACAATACGTCTCTCCTTCTTGCTACCAACAGTTAGGAAACTTTCAGGGGTGCAACGGATACCGCAGTGCTCTCGATGGACCCAGGGTTTGCAGATAACCAAGATTCCAAAAGTACCACCTCGTGGTATGCCCTGGGAAAAGAAGCATGATACGTGAGCTGCTTCTAGCAAACATTTTTGGGATCGTGCCCGGTAATAATATGGATGATAATGTGGAGGCTGCAGATGGAATGAGAAATGACTGCAAAAGACAAGCAATATCTCCAACTCTATGCCAACACATGCAAAGTCACGGCCGACACACAGTGATGCAGCTCAGTCTGGCTAGAGCATTGCAGTAGTCTTGAAATTGGCAGATATCACAAAGAACAGATAGCAATAGTTATCACGACAAATAAATAACAATAATAGTTTCCAAAAGATAACATTCTTGAGTACAATGAGAGTACTGCACAGCGAAAGAGAACAGCGCAACGTGAAAACATTAAACGGGAAGCAAAACTAAAGTGCTGTTCCGCTGGAGAACGTACTTCGAGTCCCCGGTGTTCCTAACAGACCAGGACTAACTCTGCCGTCGATGCTTTCCTATACCGAAATCATGCTTGCGCAGAGAGTTTTGTTCAGCTCGAGAACAAGCTTCCAGACTTCGGTACTCCTCAAAAATGTGTAGACTCAGACTTGGACGAGGGGTTCACAATGTCGATGAATAACACATCGGCTAAGAGGGTAACGGACCTTGGCCCAACTCTACCGTCGATGCTTTCCTATACCGAAATAATTCTCGCGGAGAGAAAATGTTTAGTACCCGATGGACACAGACACAATTAATACCACTAGGCAGCGGAACACCTCATGCCATCGTAGTCGACCCAAGCCTAAACCCTTGACTACAGTCTCCATTTAGACTGCCACCCAGGGACATGCTTTGGTCCGAAATGTCCAAGGGCACAGTGGGTGACAAACTGTCACGGCGTTGAGTGGATACACATTTGCCGTCTGACTGACAGATATGAAGACTGCCACAGGTTAGGAAAGCCCACTATCCAATTTAAAGATATGACGAGAAAAAATGTACTGGGCCTCGGATGTCCGCGCTCGGATAAGCGGAGCCACTCAGCGTGCAAATAACACATCTCCATGGTGGAACTAACAGCACAACGTACCTCACAACGTACCCAGGCGGAAACAACATACATTTTCGTGGTGGTTATCAGAGAGCGAATGCATAAGAAGAAGGAATATTTGAAATGATTGTATTATATTCCAACACAATATCAGTTAGATCAAATGAGAACACATTTTATTTTTGTTTTGTGTTTTAGCGTGCCAAACTTAGCATCCATCCTTCTTGCGAAATGTAGTCAACTATTTTTGTTACACTACATTAAAAATCCACATTTCGTCCACGCACAATTCCAGTTGTGGAATTTCTTCAAAAATATATTTTCCCTTTAAAAAAGCGCGCAGTTGAGAAAGTCTATAATGTTAACATTTAAGTTTGAGATGGGAAACGATTTAAGCTAGTAGAAACATATGTGTCAGGGGATAATTTCATCATCATCTAGAGTCGTATTCTAGCTTGGCTAAGATATCTTGTGATCTGAAAAAATAAGCCTTGGGTCCAGTGTTTATAGCAATTTTTAATTCGCATGGCTACCAATAAAATGGCTAGGATTTGACCAATTGACCTAATGTTTACCAAAGCATACTCTAGACTATGTTGACCATTTTAAAAGGGGTACAGGAATTTAAACGATCAAGCTACATATATAATTTTATGTAATGTGTTCATTTTTCGGCAATGTTTTTCCATGAATTTATTTTTATGATGCATAACTATTAATTTAGCACATTTTATTCAAACATATTCGATTTAATGCAATACTATTTTGAAATGGGGTTTTTGGTCACTTAATGAGCGTGTGCCATTTGTTACATTTTGTGCACGCTATCTTATCTTATCTATCGCACCTTATCTATCGCACCTTATCTATCTATCGCACCTTATCTATCTATCGCACCTTATCTATCTATCGCACCTTATCTATCTATCGCACCTTATCTATCTATCGCACCTTATCTATCTATCGCACCTTATCTATCTATCGCACCTTATCTATCTATCGCACCTTATCTATCTATCGCACCTTATCTATCTATCGCACCTTATCTATCTATCGCACCTTATCTATCTATCGCACCTTATCTATCTATCGCACCTTATCTATCTATCGCACCTTATCTATCTATCGCACCTTATCTATCTATCGCACCTTATCTATCTATCGCACCTTATCTATCTATCGCACCTTATCTATCTATCGCACCTTATCTAACTATCGCACCTTATCTATCTATCGCACCTTATCTATCTATCGCACCTTATCTATCTATCGCACCTTATCTATCTATCGCACCTTATCTATCTATCGCACCTTATCTATCTATCGCACCTTATCTATCTATCGCACCTTATCTATCTATCGCACCTTATCTATCTATCGCACCTTATCTATCTATCGCACCTTATCTATCTATCGCACCTTATCTATCTATCGCACCTTATCTATCTATCGCACCTTATCTATCTATCGCACCTTATCTATCTATCGCACCTTATCTATCTATCGCACCTTATCTATCTATCGCACCTTATCTATCTATCGCACCTTATCTATCTATCGCACCTTATCTATCTATCCGTCCTCTCCGTCCTCTCCGTCCTCTCCGTCCTCTCCGTCCTCTCCGTCCTCTCCGTCCGTCTGTCTGTCTGTCTGTCTGTCTATCTATCTATCTATCTATCTATCTATCTATCTATCTATATATATATATATATATATATATCTATCTGCTAAACTCTTTGTTGCCTTTCAGCGTCAGGGGTTGAAGAATTTTCTGGAGACGGAAATTTGTCTCGTCTTCGGAAACCCTCCATTTTACTACGAGCACTTTGAGTTTTCATTGGCGGGTTTCTAATCATGTCGCAATGTTCTCCAATTTGGAAATGTCAATTATTATCTTTGGTTGTACTTTCACTTTAAAGTAAAGTTTGATCCAACGGTAGCTTCATCGGGAATGAAAATAACTCTTCATGTACTAAGCCGCAGCAATTATTATGTGGAGTGGCCAGTTTCCTTTCCTAGCTGCCTTTACATCCACTAACTCATGCGCCTCTGTACTTATTTGTAGCTGAGTCGACTGGAGAAGTATTCGTGTGAAACGAGAAATCACGACCCCGACTTTTTTGTTTGTTCGGACGTGGTTTCGAACCTGGTACGCTGCTGTAATCCTGTTGTAGCAAGCAAGCTCACTATCAACTAGGCTACTTCGCTCGTACTTTCACTTTATTCGTGGTCATAATCTTTGTTTTCTTCATATTTAAGAACAGGTTTTTGGCTTCATTGTTGTTTTGTTGTTGTTGATAGTAACATTTGCTTGTCGTAATTGTGTCGTCAGCGTATCAGATTTCTGAAATTTGCTATCGATGATGATAAAAGGTTGGATGTCAGCATATTACATGTCGTCTCTTACGTTTTTCATGTTTTGAGTGAATATGTTGAACAGGTACGGTAATAGTGTACATCCTTGTCTAACTCTTCTCTGTACATAAACCATTTTGATATTGTTCCGTCCACTTTTACTGATGCCTCTTGTTCGTGGTAAAGCATTGCCATTAAATATGTGATTATGTTCTGGAAATTCCATTTCGACCACACTCAGAATACTTTATGTATTTCCCTGTATTTTTAAACGTAAAAAAATTGGCGCACATATGCTGCATTTCATAGTAAATCTCAATTCTATGTTCGCCCAGATATGGTTATCTATGTTACTTTTAGATGGATTCCTGCTAAACAATTCAGCTGCAAATATGAATATGGCTTTATAATCTGACGTATTTTAAAATAATCGGCTTCTATTTGGACACAGCTTGAGAAAATAGGTATTTAATACTTACAATGAGTGATACGTTTCACATTTAACATAGAATTCTCTAAATTGCTGCATATATAAATTATTACTCGTTGAGCCAAAGTCGAATATGGAGTAATTAAGAAACCTCATAACACTAACCTCATCGTCATCTTGCGTCACTACAATTCTGAACCGAGAACGTACTTTGGTTTACAATTTTATTGACATAACAGGTCTTGATATTTTATCTTAGCTAATCTTATCACCCTGAACTATAGTACTAGGTATTGAGTCAACCATCTTAGTAGAAAATAGATAATATCATCTTGATAGAAAATCGATAATATCATCTTGGTAGAAAATCGATAATATGTACTCACTTCGCAAAACTGAAATCCAACAGGTAAACCTTGAAACAGGGTAGACGACGAAAACGTCAGTGGTGTCGTTCTTGCTCGTCGTTTAAAAAAAATTATGTGTATGTAATTTTTATATGGAATGATAAGTCGATTTCTGTGTGTGATTATGTGTGTTTCTAATAATTCGCAAAATATCACGCTGCTTCAAGCTTCATCTGGGATGACCTGACTGTTACCTCATCTTTTGCGTATACTTATGTGTCGCAGGCCAATAAAAGTCACGGACAAACTCAGTAACTTTTCCTATACTTTGTGTCGCAGGCCAATAAAAGTCACGGACACACTCAGTAATTTTTCCTATACTTTGTGTCGCAGGCCAATAAAAGTCACGGACAAACTCAGTAACTTTTCCTATACTTTGTGTCGCAGGCCAATAAAAGTCACGGACACACTCAGTAATTTTTCCTATACTTTGTGTCGCAGGCCAATAAAAGTCACGGACAAACTCAGTAACTTTTCCAATACTTTGTGTCGCAGGCCAATAAAAGTCACGGGCAAACTCAGTAACTTTTCCAATACTTTGTGTCGCAG
Organism: Meghimatium bilineatum; assembly: GCA_034231615.1. Taxonomy (NCBI): domain Eukaryota; kingdom Metazoa; phylum Mollusca; class Gastropoda; order Stylommatophora; family Philomycidae; genus Meghimatium; species Meghimatium bilineatum. Next base: position 64,656,552 of record CM067298.1, read on the forward strand.
ACCAATAAAAGTCACGGACAAACTCAGTAACTTTTCCAATACTTTGTGTCGCAGGCCAATAAAAGTCATGGACAAACTCAGTAACTTTTCCAATACTTTGTGTCGCAGGCCAATAAAAGTCACGGACAAACTCAGTAACTTTTCCAATACTTTGTGTCGCAGGCCAATAAAAGTCACGGACAAACTCAGTAACTTTTCGAATACTTTGTGTCGCAGGCCAATATAAGCAAGAGAAAAACTCAGTCACTTATCTAGGATGACTCGAGATTTGCTCATATGAATATCTTGGACAGATACTTGTTTCCTATACTTTGTGTCACCAGGGAAATAAAAGCAACAACAAGTAAACAATTATCCAACTAATGTGATCAGTTTTAAAGCCTTATTTTTTTTTCTGGAGAACGATTTATCTGCACCAATTAAATCCTCCTCCAATTAAATATTCCTGTGCGAATATTCAAAATCAGCCTCATTTATCGATGCTAATCCGATTTCCCCGTACTTTCCATTGGCTTGCAGCGCAAAGTGTACACACATATACCAAATGATTAGTCACATCAGCCAACATAACTGACGTTAGTTGAGATCTGTGAACATAACTATTCTTTAGAAGAACGTGATTAAACTGACTCGTCTAGAATCTAACACATGGACCATACGCACTCGCACACTTACTTGATAATAAAACACTACGATTATTATGAAGAAATATGCAAGTTTTGGAACATTGTTCACATGAACAAATTATAAACGCACCTCATTCACTATCCATTGATAATCAACTTGCTGCATCCTATTAACATAATTGATTGTCGCTAGCGTATAGGATTGTGTGTATTCATACCTCCGACAAAACTGGCATAAGGTTTACATTTCTTTTATTGATACTATAATCTTGTTAGACGATAGGTGAACAAAAATTATGATTACTTGTTCAGATCGGACACAATTTTCACAAGTTATAAATGAAATTTCCATTTTCTTTACAACAGGACGCACAACAGTTTCCTTTTCCTTCCAAGAGAAATGAATAAAGCTTCTATTACACGTCCGTAAATCGAATTCATTGATGAAATGATTGATTATGTTAGCTGTGGTACTAGTTTTTAGGTACTACTTTTTGCTGCGCATATGCGTAATATTTAGGTTCAAATATCTTCACTCGTCTTTTTTTTGTAATATTTATTTTGAATCAATGTATACTTTAATACACAGCAATCGTTGCTTACGCATGTGGTTGCGTCTGTGGGTCTCACCAATGGCCTACTAAACATACCAACCATGCAACAGAAAACAGTGAATGACATGTCGTTATGTTGAGGTTTTCTTCTTATAGAAGCTTCATGGCACGTCATCTATACCATTATGCTTTTACTTTGTTGTTGAAATGTGTTTCATGTTTACCTGAATATATATGTATATATAACCCTCTGTGGTTGGTGGGGAGCCAGAGATGTACAGTGCAGCACTGGAGAGGAGGAAACTGACAGCACTGTTTTTTCCTATGGCTGAAACCGATCATAGAGGCACAGTGACTCGGGACGTGACAACAATCCTTTTGACTTGGACATTTGGTTGCATGCCTGGAGCAATAGAGAAGTTCCGCATAACCAGTAGTCAATTGGTGGCGGGGAATGAGCACAGTGAACCCTATCTTGGCTACAGTGGCTAGGAGCAGTGCATAGGATGAAACCTACCTTCCTGGAGGTGTGATAGTTATTATCTGGCTCTGTCCCGGGGTGGGCCGAAAATCCACAGACTTCCCAGCAATATAATATCATTTAATGGCATTAGGTCAAAGGGCATGAGCCCATGGATTGCTGGATCAGCAACCAACCAACCAACCAACCAGCAAACGTTGCTTGAAAAGAAAATGATTGTCTTCCTGTTCGTTTTAAAACGAGAGATTTTTGTGCTGAATCTCTCTTGCACCAGGACAGTTATAGTAGATTTCCAAAGGATGTCAATGTGTTATATCGCGGCTATATGTGCACCAATAGTCAAAAACATTCGAATTAGTTGATGGTAGCTAATATTTTCAGTGTTTTTATAACTTCCACTGAAGTTGAACGTCCGTAGTCATAAAATTGTTGGCCAGCTGAACATTAAAAAGTGTTGCATGTGAATGCAAGCACGCTGGTCACAAGCCTCAAACCAGACCAAGATGAAACATGCTTGAATTTTTTTTATTGCATGTGTCGCTGTCGACGTAGCAACATACGCCCACAGAAAATTAGTTCTCAGTTGTAAATAAATAATTAGTATGTAAGCAAGAGTACATTATCTTAAAAATGGGCAACATAAATAGGCACTTCAGATTCAACATTCGCACGTGTGTTGCCGAGTACAGACTATATGAGGATCTGCCTCTGGAAGGGAAAACCGACTCTATATTAATTTGCCTCTAGGAAGGAGAATATAATCTATAGTGATCTGCCTCTAGAAGAGAGAACCGAATCTATAGTGATGATGCCTCTACAAGTTAGAGATGACTCTATAGTGAAGTTCCTCTAAAAGAGAAAGTAGATTCTATAGTGATATGCCTCTAGAAGGTAGAACAGACTATAGTGATATGCCTCTAGAAGGTAGAACAGACTATAGTGATATGCCTCTAGAAGGTAGAACAAACTATAGTGATATGCCTCTAGAAGGTAGAACAAACTATAGTGATATGCCTCTAGAAGGTAGAACAAACTATAGTGATATGCCTCTAGAAGGTAGAACAAACTATAGTGATATGCCTCTAGAAGGTAGAACAAACTATAGTGATATGCCTCTAGAAGGTAGAACAGTCTATAATCTATATAGTGATCTACCACGCGTGTCGCAAGAGGTAATAAAAGAAGTTGGGGGGGGGTGAAATTAGTTTCCCTATCAGATCTGACATAGCTATTCAAAAAAAACATGCTCAATTCGGAATTACCAAAACGTATATATCAATGCTAAACTGTAAACTATGACACAACGCGGTCCGTTCTACGGACTACAAGGAGCTAACCTGGAGTTAAAACCGATCACAGCATACAAGGAGCTACCACCTGTAGTTTAAACCGATCACAGCATACAATGAGCTAACCACCTGGAGTTTAAACCGATCACAGCATACAAGGAGCTAACCACCTGGAATTTAAACCGATCACAGCATACAAGGAGCTAACCACATTGAGTTAAAGCCGGTCACAGCATACAATGAGCTAACCACCTGGAGTTTAAACCGATCACAGCATACAAGGAGCTAACCACCTTGAGTTAAAGCCGGTCACAGCATACAAGGAGCTTACCACTTGGAGTTTAAACTGATCACAGCATACACGGTCCAAAGGCTGGGGATTTTTGGATTCCTGAACAAGCTTCGTATCATCAACTTTATATAGATTTACTTCATTTCTCCTTTCGCCTCTATATATTGTTTTTGGATTTCAGGTTTGTGGGTGGTCGACCATGCTTAGTTTCGGATATGGCAGATGAATAGCAAAATTGAACATTAACAATGATAACTTTAAAAAAATATGGAGAGTAGCTCTTTTTCTGTACGCTTCTGATTGATTCTTAGCACACGGTGGAAACGTCACATCAACAAATGCATTTTCATTCATTTTCCTTTAACGATGAAGATAGCGCATGGGGCGGAGGTAAGATATCTCCAATTCTGTCTGTTCAAAGCTGTTCTGTGCTTTTCTTGAATAGTATGTATATTGATTGTTTTAATTTCTGTAAGTATTGTTCTTCTGAGTGTTTCTTTTTGTCTACCCATGGCTCTTTTGCCTGTAGGTATCCATTCAAGAGATTGGTGGTGTATTCTGTTGATGTCTGCGCGTAGGCCATGCCCGATGTAGGGCCAACGGTGTTTTCTGATAACATCTGTGATGAAGTGTTGATTGTCTCTTCTCTGATTTATTAATTCGATTTTAATTCACTCCAGTGGGTGTTAGTTATCCTACGAAGACACTTGTTCTCGAAACTTCAGTAATTTATTTTCTGAAGATAAAGAACTTTTCCAGCTCTCACATCCATATGATAGCACCGGAATAGCGCAGGAATTAAATATGCGCATTTTCTTGCGTGTGCTGATTGACTTTCACCTCCAGATGCATTAAGTGCCAACCAATAAGTTCGATATAGTTACCAAATAACTCCTATAAAGCAACAAAAAATGGACTTAAACACTGACCATATCACAATAGGAGAACCGTCTGTCCCAGACAAAAAAATACAGTTTTTCCAATATATTCTCCGTAGTCCGAATTGGTATTTTAGAAGCTCCCCCCCCCCCATTTCAATATATATATATATATATATATATATATTACAAATGAAACAAGAAATTAAACATAAACATATACATATACACACATATGGTATAAAATAGAGATTATGAAAAGAATATGAATGGTTTAGATTACATTCACCAGTATGAAATCCCGTATCGTCGATCTTCCATGCATATGATCAGCCTAATGTGATCATGATTATAACTGACAATACAGAGTATATTAGATGGATACAATTTAAAAAAATACGAACACAAGGGTGCATCATTGAATAAGAACAACTGTACTAATAAATGGTTATCTGTAGACGCATTAAGAGAATGCATACAACAGAAAAGTAAATGCCACTATCCAAACATTCGCAGACAAAATGATGTGTGCTACAGGTTACCGAAATGAAAGATAAAGAATAGCAGCTGTAACCTATCAGAGTTTCAAAGTGACTTAGAACCTATTCTGAAGTTTGATATGTCAGACCGAAAGGCACAGATAGTATAACAAAGCTTTAAACCGTGCCAAAGAATTCCGATTTCCAAACTCCACCCTGCGAATCTGCAGGAGATTGACAACGAACGCAGAAGAAGGAGCTGACAAATGAGGACCAGACAATAACTCGTCATGATCTGAAAATGTCTGAAGCACAGAAAGTGTATACTGTAATATCAATAGAGTGGCTAGTCAGTGTCTTGGCTTCCTATTCGATGGGTCTAAACACGTTTGATCAAATTTTGACAACCAGTGAATGCAAGTTTGCTAATACTAAGGAACTAATTGCTAGATCATGTGGGAAAGCAAAGCCACGGGCGTGATGACGACAACATCATTCCTAGTTATTTCGTTATTCAAAGAAAATTTCAGATGTAACACATGAACGGTGTCATATCGTTACTTTCATTTTAGACTAAAGGAAATTGAGCTAGGTCTGTTCCAACGGCACTTAATCGCCTTAAAAATTGAGTAAGTGGGTTTTCTCGCACTTGACTAACCGCATCTCCAAAAGAAGATTTTGTACAGACGTTACTTTTTTGTATGTTTCATTCAGCACTATTTTCTCACACTCCTGTCGGCTATCAGAATGTAATCCAGATAACATAATGTCTTTATCGTGGTTTGGAGCTTGACTGTATATGCACCTTTCGTCCTGTTATATCCTAATTTAAATAGCATTTTCATCACTTTTCCTGTGAGATGTGACAGTCAACTCAACACTCTAACCTTTTTATTCGCTTCTCATGACATGTATGGAGAGAGTACAGGTTGCAATTTATTACTTTCTCTTTATTTATGTCCCGACAGCAGTAAGGTGGCGTTTACTGTTAATCAGCATCATTAAGAAACACATGCTATATAGCAGGGATCGGCAACTTTTTGCTGAGTGCCAACTTAAGGTTTCAAATAATTCAGAGTGCAAACATCATATATAATTTTATACACGTCGAGGTCAATATTCTTATTTTACCATATATTTTATTTTTATATTTTAATTAATTAATATATAGTGATATTCAATAATATGTAAAGTTGTAAACAACATTAAAAGAAATAGAGTTCCTTGAAAGGTTTTAAAATAAAACTTTTTTATTATTAATGGGAGCCTTGCCCTTGCATGGTCTTGGCCAGTTGCTCAATATCGACAGCATACTTGATCTGGATAAGTCTGTGGCTGGTACCTTGTTACGCCAAGTGCCGAAATGAGCGCGGAAACCCAGATAATCGATTTATAATCAACTTTATACAGGATACGTGTCTGCGTGTCCGATCTGCAAGTCTGCGTGCCATTTGAAATTGCTTGGCGTGCCATGTGTGGCACGCGTGCCATAGGTTGCCAACCCCTGTTATATATGAAATGTAACAGTCACCACCATCAAATTCGTAACCGTATGGGTATCGCTCTGGAAACATCAACACAAAAATGCCGTCATGCGTATCTGTTATCAGTTCTTTGAATAAGTGTGAAAAATCGTAATCCTATCCAGTCAGTAATATCATCAATGAATATGCTTTTCCCGATCTTCTTCTTCCATCCTCAACTGTCCCGTGCGGGATAGTTTTGGAAAGGAAATCATGTCACACCACATGACAAAATCACATAGTTTGCGACGTTTCAACACTGCCATGCGATATTCTTGTTGATCGGATTTCTCATGTTTATCATGGGTATCTTAGGTTTATATTCTATATGATGGTCATGCAATACTTGTCTTTACCGCGCAATCACGGTTTTTCTGAAGTCCTACCGATCTCGAGTTAATGTTCTTCATTTCTATTAGTTTATTTGTTGCAATGACCAACCTCCGTCTGACTTCTTCATAGCAATTCCGTTGCTGCTTTGTAAAGAACAGGGGTATTCGAAACTGGTAGCTCGTTCTAGATCTATGTTCTATTGATTGAGATTGATAACTTTTTAGTGGAACTGTCGCTTGTCATAAACTTATTGTTACTTTCGTTCAGATATAGATTGCCGTGTTCAATGTATTCTTTGATTAAATATATGAGGTTTTCGAAGATTTATTTGCTGTGGGGTAGTAATGTAAATGTTCATACACAAAAACTGTGTTATAACAATTAAAATAAATGAATACTGGATACGATTATAACGTAAAAACGTTGGTTTGTCTTGTAGAATATTTGCTGTAATGGTCATGTTTTTATACAAAGTATATAAATCATTGAGTAGCATTGGAATGCATGCCGACATGTCTGGGAATGCGCAAAAAAGCATTAGTCAGCCCGCATAGACAATGTTCTTCACATATCTTTGATATCGAATGAATCCTTCCTCAGTGGGAAACGCTGGCGAAAGTTGGGCAACTATACCCACTAATCAGTAAATAAAAGGATATGGTACAGCATGGATGACGTCACAGCAAAGTTATATTGTAAATAGAAACATTGTTGGAAATTCCCTATATATACATATATATTTATATTTCTCAGCTAAACTGGCGAAAATTATTTCCAGGATGGTGCAACATGCTCAAACACATAAGAAAACGCAATGCACTGCAAATCAGTGGCTTCCATCCTCCTGAAGACATATTTTGGAGAATATTTTTCTTCCATATACTTCACCATCCTCCTCTTTATAGAGTCTTATAAAAACTTCACTTTTGAGAATTCGTACTATAGATCTCACTAAATATAATTTTAATATTTTGTCATCCGAACTACGAATGCGGTTGCGTTTGTGGGTCTCACCAATTGCCCACTAGACAAACCAACCATGCAGCAGAAAACCTTGGTAGACAACATGCCGTTATATTGAGGCTCTCTTATAGTATAGTTTTATAGTATGTCACCTATACAATTATATACCCCCTTCGAGTAGAAGGCTCCTTCAATAGGCATTGCGCTAAACCGAAAGCTGAAGTCTCAAAGGTATGAAAGAAATCTAAAAAATACTACCCCATTGCACATAGGAAGTAATAGCTAATCGCTCGCAATTCCTGGGTTCTCAATCAATCAATCTACATTATCCGAACTTCCCGATTACCTCTCTTATGTGAACGTGATCAGTACGGTTGTTTACTAGTCGTGTAAACGTTGAAAACATGATTCCTACTCGAAGTGGTCTACTGTAAATGAAAGTAAGTCTTACTAAGAAAATAAACAGCTATACTGTATTCGTGATAAAGGTTTTCTTTGTTAGAAAGATCGATGCATGTGGTTTCTTGTGTTCTCAGTGATTAGCAAAACATTTCCATATTTTCGATTGTCGGATTATTTTTGTTGCAGTTGCTGAAGATGGAAAGTAAAGTCGGAGATAATTGACTTCATTGTGCCCCATATGCGCTCCAACCCTCTGACCGAAGGGACAAAAGGATTATCGAAGGAACGACTCATAACACTAGCTCAGATACAAGCAATAACTCTATGGATCTCCTCCAAAATCCACTTTCTAAACAATTTACTGCAAGCGAGATTCAAACCTGCGATCTATTTAGCACAAAGTGAGCGACTTAACCACTATACAATGGAAATGCTTTAAGAGACCCACTTTTCGTTTTGCATTGTTACCTATTACTAAATATCGCTCAGTTACCCGTAGGTCTTCTCCCCCTCCTAGGCAAGAAATCGATATCCTTCTTGAGGGGGCCAACACTGAGAACTACAGCTGTAAATGTAAAGAATTCCCAGCAAAGTTTGTATTTATAATCAGCCTTGTAGTAACATTACTAATTACATAGTATGTATTTGTATTCTCTCCGGCTCTGTGGCCGAGAACATGCACATATCGTATGATCAATTCTCCAAAATCGAACCCCGCCGCAAGCAATTGTGCATGCTAACCGGTCAGAAAGCAATGACAACTTACTAAAAGTATTTATAATTTCTACAAAATACACTACAGCTAAAAAAATATGACGTGTTAAACGCTAAGTCCTGAATAGGGTATGCTAGCAAATTATCGTTACATTTGGAGATGTGTTTCTGCACCACAGATTTCAATATATACAAATAGACTGAGATTGTCACGCTTTTAAATATTGTGCACAATCATCGATCTTATTTGTGTGTTTGGTCGAGATCAACAGGAAATGTGATGTTTTCCTTTTTCCACAAAGTGAAATAGGGGAATTCCTGCGTAGCTTTAATCATGACCGCCAGTAGTATATAGCCTTGTGTACAGAAAATGTAAAGATGTCCTGAAAGGTCAATTTTGATTATTTCCGTAAGTTTCGTAGGTCGTCCGTGGCTATTTATGACATTCGACTATATAAGTTACCAACGAAACTCACGACAATAATAAAATAAACGTAATAAATGAAGTCCTAATTAATTCTATACATGAGTCTTCTAATGCCGACGGTCTCTCTTTTATCACGCCAATGTAATAACATTTCTCGACTAATAAGCAAGCAACACGTTAAAAACAAAAGTCCAACTCAGATTGGTCTGTCTCAAATTAAACGTTTGTATTGCTAAGAAGGTAAACATTGTTTGTGTATTGCTATAAAAATGAGAAGTATTTTAGAATGTGTATAGCTAAATGTAGAGGTATTTCAGATTGTATCTTAAATAACGCAGTGGGCCATTGGGTACTAAACCCAATTCTCTCTGTATGAGCCGTGTTGGGCAATGGCCAAGTCAAGTTGGACTAGGTCTGCAGTGTCGTTAGAGACTTGCCCCCCCCCCCCCCCCCACAATCTACGTTGCACTCAGCGTCTAGAGTTCGATTCTCAACACTGCTTCGGACAGACATTTGAACAATGCACTTCCCGACAGTTGTTCCATGTTTGTCATATGTGCAATAGGGAACCGTATTCCAAGCTGTTTCCATACCAAGGAGTGCATGTTCAAGTTGGCGTATCTAATACTTGATTCGTAACTTCTACTTTGAATTGGGACACTTTTGATGGGACAAGCGGGCTTCTGTGTGTTGTTGAGCATAAACATCACTTCCGTCAGTAGGTCTCGTGCTGGACTATTGTAGGTTCATTGCCACTGAATTGATTCACACACTGCGCTGCTCTCTTAATGTGTGTTTCCTTTTCGGTGTGTAATCATTTAGATGACCGTATGTTAGGGACATTGACATTGGTCGCTCATCCAATGTTTCTGCTTTTTAAGTCGGTCGACATGAAATGCATTGATGTCTTGCATCACTGTGTTCCGACGATTATGTTGGAAGTAGTAGAAGTGTCGAAGATATTTCATGTATCTCTGCAGGCAATTCTCATTCAATGTACACCATCTACATCAAGTAACACTAGCCTAAAATTGTTATTCAGGAATACAGCAAGAGCAGCAGTATTTCTGTTTCAGGGTGCACCACGAGGAGGTACTAGATCATACTAGATCCTCTCACAGACCAATGCAAGAAGAAGTCTGATATAACTGGCAGATTTACCGGCTTATCAGCAGAAGTGGTCTGCTTAACCATGTGTTTTAGAGCTAGACGGTGATGACGAGTTAATATGACATCATCATCTACAATATCGTTAGTAGACACGCTCAGATTTCTCCCGGAAAACAATCTACGATCGCTATGATGCTAGTCAACAGAATGTACATCAACTGTGTATCTAAGTCCTCGACATCCGAACTAGGTAATAATGAAATTCAGATCTCAACAGTTAGTTAGTTAGTTAGTCGACGGATCATCATCACTGCAAACTGAACACCTCCATAGTGGCTCCGATCTCTACTTGAGTGTATCCGCCATTACACTTCTGCTGACAGTTCCGGTCCTATGCTGGTTGACCATCATTCTTTTGCAACCTCCAAAATGTTCACTTCTAGCAACACAGCAATTCAATCCCTGATCTTTAATCCTAGCCATTGAAAAGGAATCATCATCCACATTAGTCTCACTCTCGCGTGCTATATTTCTTAAGGAGTTAAAAACGTCAGTACGATCCATTATCCCATCACCGTATGCCACAATCGCGCATGATGCCAATTGATCCGCTCTGTCATTGCCTCTAACACCCACGTGTCCCGTCACGAAAATAAATGTAACCACTTTCAGCTTTGCCTTTCTCAAGGTCTCAATCCACTGTTCGCGAACGAGACCCACTTGTACCTTCTTAATCATACTCATAGAGTCACTCAAGATGCAGACCTGTGTTTCCTTGTGTCCATACCCACGCAAATGCCACCGCCATAGTCTCAATAGACTGTGGGTAGTCAACCAGCTCTCGTTTCATATCTTGTACTGCACAGTTCACAGTGTAACCACTCTTCGATCTTATTTATAACACCGCTAACGCTCTCAATTACCCGTTAATGTTTAGTATTGTATGCACTGTAGGATCACTAACGGTTTTCACGACTTCCATTATTAAATGTCACTTTATTCTGTATTGTAGATGTAACGCAACGAAAGATTTAAAAAAAACTACAAAAAGGGGCAACAAGCAACACATATGCAGATTACTTAGCATACAAGACTGCAAAGATTAACACCAAGAAAATCATCAAAAAGGCAAAAACTAACTCATGGCAAGAATATGGAGAAATGCTTAACAAATATAGACAAAACGCACCAAAGATGTTCTACAAGAAAGTTCAAGATATTAGAAGTTAAAAAAGACAAGAACCAATAGAGATAATCAACGAATAACACGGTAAATCACTATACAGGCCCCAAGAAATCATGGAACGATGAAAAAAATTACTTTAATCGACTATTAAACCTAAAGGAAGGAGAAGTGATTGCAACAATAAATACAATAGAAGGAGACCTAGAGTCATACCTCCTGAAATTCGAAATTGAAGACGCAGTTAAACATGCACCAAATATCACAGCACCAAGAATAGACTGCATAACTATATAACTAATAAAATGCTAACAGATTTAAAGTGGGTTCATAGACGGTTCAATGTGATTTGTAAGACACAAAATACATCACATGAGTGTAATACAGTGGTGATTGTTCCCATCTGGAAGAAAAAAGGCAGTAAACGAGACTACACAATGTATAGATGCATGACACTCTTAAGCAAACATAGAAAACATTTTAATGAAGATACTAAATGGAAGGATGCGCGCACGTATAGAACCACAGCTCAACAGCACACAATTAGGCTTTCGAAAAATAAAAGCTGTACAGACGCAATCTTCGCCCCCATACAACTTTCTGAAACAGCAACAGAACATAACCAAGACTTATATCTGACTTTCGTGGATCAAGAGAAAGCTTTTGACAGAATAGATAGAACACAAAAATTAATAACATTACAGACATACAGAGTCCCCCAACATCTGATAAGCCTATGTCAGAGCATATACGCCAATATTCAAAGCCCAGTAAGAACGAGCGCAAGTAGACAGAATAATTTCCACATTCACTCGCAAGTGAGACAGGGATGGTTACTATCCTCCTATTGTTCATAACATACGTAGATCACATCTGCAAAGTAGCAAAGAGAACGGAAGACAACAATTTGAAGGATAGATTAAAAGAATTGCTATTTGCAGACGACCAAGTACTAGTAGAATCATCAGAAGAGAAACTACAAAAACAAATAGACAGATTACATCACATATACCAAACCTTTAACATGAAGATAAATATAGAGAAGACCGACGTAATGAAGAAAGATTGGAAGAACATAAAGAAACAGTGACAGAATTCACATACCTAGGAAGCAATATAACAACAGACGGCAGGAGCAGCATAGAAATACACAATAGATGTAGTAACGCATACCAAGACCTAGGACAAATGACACCAATCTTCAGAAACTTCTTCAGCTTTCATTCTCAAACTCCCGCTGAATCTTTCTTTTAGCAGGATAATTTTTCTACTAGATTTTCAGCAGGATTTAATCCAGAGAATGGAAATGGGTTGTGTCACCGTTTCATTTGCGCCATTGGCCCAACACATCCGTCTTCGGCGGACCTTCAGAAACAAAATTGTAGATTTAAACACCAAAATAACACGATTTAAAACAATTATTATACTAACGCTGTGTTACCATTGCCAAACATAGACAACGACAGCACAAGACAAGCGTAAACATGTGACCGCTGAAATGGCATGCTTGCGCAGAAACTTAGGAATATTGCTAACAGACAGAGTGAGAAATGAAGAAATTAGACAAAGAACCGGTACCACTCCAATCTTGGAATATATTAACAGACAACAGATAAAATGGTTTTCACACATCTGCAGACTACCATCAGACAATGATACAGTGCTACACAGATACAGTGAAGGCAGGCCTAGAGGCAGACCACGAAAACGATGGACCACCGAAATAAGAGACGACAAATTCCACAATATACTCAGCACACACGGGGCCCGTCTCCAGAGAACTCTTCTACCCCTGACACTGAAAGGCAACAAAGGGTTTAGCGAATAGATAGATAGATAGATATAAGGAATATAGACATTGGTGTTGAGCTTATAACTATCTTTGTCCTATACATGACAATCTAAAAATTGCGAAGTTTCGATAGCAGAAGAAGGGTCACGTTATGTTTTCTATCTCCGTATTATTTCCAGGTCCCAAAATGGGGAACAACAATAGTAATACTGTTACCTGCAATAACTGGGGAAACGCATTTCGTTCGATACGAATATCAGGTTTGGGACGTGGGGGAGGGGGAGGGTTTGCTGTTCCATCTCATAGAGGGTTAAATAGAGGGTTAAAGTAACCTAGAAGGCACGCGGAAGCCATACTTGTTAGGCCGAAAGGAACATTTAGCGCAGCCAAGTTGTACACCATGACAAAGCATTATATTTTCTCGATAGCACTCTTTGCTAATCTGCAGGATTGTGAGAACGAAAACAGAAGAAAAAGATGTTCTATAGAATGATTCCTTCTTCGTGGAAGATATTCTATATAATGATTTCTTCTTTGTGGGAAGATATTCTATATAATTATTTCTTCTTTGTGGGAAGATATTCTATATAATGATTTCTTCTTTGTGGGAATATATTCTATATAATGATTTCTTCTTTGTGGAAGATATTCTATATAATGATTCCTCCTTTTTGGGAAAATATTCTATAGAATGGTGTCTTCTTTGTGGGAACATGCAGCCTTTAATAGTCGTTTCCTCGACATACAATGTTTATAGCATAAACTGATATGAATTCACACGTGCCCACACAATGCTGGTGTACATATGAATTCACACGTGGCCACACAATGCTGTTGTACATATGAATTCACACGTGGCCAGACAATGTTGTTGTATATATGAATTCACAGGTGGCTACCCAATGCTCTTGTACATATGAATTCACACGTGGCCACCCAATTCTGTTGTACATATGAATTCACACGTGGTCACACAATGCTGTTGTATATATGATTTTACACATGACCACATAATGATGCTAGACATATAATTGTACACGTGGTCACATAATGATATTACACATATTTGACAGGTGACCACATAATACTATTGTAAATATTACTTATTACATCACACGAAAGGCCACACACTGATGTTGTACATATTCACATAGATTATATTTACACCTTAGTGTACTTCAGCCCCTTTGTACCCTATGACTCTGACCTCTTGAAAGTTGGATTATTGGGCAAACTGAGACAAATTATCTCTGCTGAACATTTACATAAACGGTGATGGGTAATTTGTAACTGTCACTAATATACATTAATAAGCTTCCTACCATTTTGGTAAAGAGACAAACAATACCACACCGGGTAGATGTAGTTACCGATAGAAATTTATGAAGTATATATATATATATATATATATATATATATATATATATATATATATATATATATTGCTTGACAGCGGCAGATATAGCACATATCTATCAATTATATAAATATAATTTTGGTAGCATATCCTATTCAGGACGCAGCCATGAACCCAGCATTTTGTGACTGTGGTGATTTTCTAAGCAATATAAATAGGTTCAGTAATTTGCCACTGATTGCTAACGGGTCCGAATGCACAATTTGCCTGCGGCGGGATTCGAACCCGGTACCTTAGTTGCCAAAAATGTATATACATATATATATATATATATATATATATATATATATATATATATATATATATATATATATTCCGTCAGCTGCAAATACTGTGCATAGTTCAGCAACCCTGGACTTCTAGTTCTAGTGAGGTGATCATGATCTGTACTGTAATTGCCACGTGTTGCTTAGAGCCATATACATATTCTCTTGTAGATTGCTTTACTTAGAGTACATGTTGCTATTCCCTTTAGCACTAACTACATAATGCTTGCAGTGACAGTCTATAGGCATTTATTCAAAGTTCATTAAGTTTCACAACTTCTTCTATTACTGCATATGTGTGCCATGTGGCGTATTCTTTTCAGAACGAAGTCTTCCTTATACATCTGAAATCCCCACGGCATTTTGCAAATAGTCCCGCTTCCTCTAGCGACATGTGCATGCATTTATGAATTTCTTGTCCAACGACGTTTTGGTCGATCTCTGCCTCTTGTGCTTTATATCGCCCCCACCAACACCACTCTTTCTATGTCATCGTATCTCTTCACATGGCCGGAAAAAACCTAACTTCCGTCTTAATATAACGTTTACAAGCCAGCCTTCTTAAACGTTGATTTTTCTTTGCACTTCTTTGTTGGTCTTTCTTGCTGTCCATGGCACTCTCGGGACTCTTCTATAGCACTTCATTTCGAAAGTCTCTATTCTCCTGGCTGTAGCTATATTTATTGTTCATGTTCCGCAGTGAACACACATGTCCGTAACAAACTTACCTTAATTCTGGTGTGTGTTCCATGCCACGGTTTTCTCAGTTTTTTTTAATTTGGACATCGTTATTGTTGTTCTTCTCCTTATCTCGACTTCACAGTCTCCTGCACTGTTGATATTAGCTCCAAGATATTCTAAATTTGTCACTTCCAAAACATTGTTATCAATAATCATCTTCTTCTTTCGTTCACTTGAACTATGTCTATATCTGTAAGGCAGTCTCTTTAGTGAAACTCACTGTCTTTTGTAGTTCATACAGTGGCCCATAGAGCTGTGATTCAAGTGGTGTTTCCTCTGGTCAATATCTCTGCCTCAGCGTTTCATACTCAAAACAATCTTGAAGTATATGCTTGGTACTCTGTGATTCCTGCCCACATGTGCACATGACCGTGTTGCCAATCTTGAATTTTGTGTACATGTGACTGCGGAGTCGGTTGTGTCCTTTTCTGAGGCGCAAAATTACAATCTGTACTTGTTCTAATCTATTCATAAAGTGATATTCATCTTGTGTTGGTGTTTGTACCTTTCTTATTGACTTGATCATCTGTTTTTTCTAATGGTTGGTGATTGGTACATCTGGTTGTTCTTCGGCAGCACCTTTCTTAGCCAGTTGGTATGCTTTATCATTTCCTGGTATTTCACAGTGAGAGGCTATCCACTGCATGGTTATCCTATACTGGTAAGATAGTTCATTATGTAGATTTTGCAAGTTTGTTAGTTTTCCAGACTGGAGAGCTTGAAGCACTGACCTTGCATCTGTCTGCAATACCACGGGCTGTGGGCCAGGACTGAAGTTCAGCAGTTTTTCAGTTACTACCTAATTGCCTGAATTTCTTCATCATAATTATTGCAGAATTTCCCTGTTGGTGTTCTGATCGTATTTCTAGACTTGTGTGGATATTCTATATATACACCTGCACTTCCATTCCTCATTGCATTATATTCTTACCCATAAGCACTGTGTATACTCTGGTCCATTTGTCTTGCGGATATTCCTCGCCCAGGAAACTGATGGTGTCTGTCTTTCGCTGCACACTGTTCTGTTCGTCCTATTCTGTTATCAATATTAATTCTAGGTCATGTTTTCACTTCGTTGGTGGTCATTATTTTCTTCGTTTTCACATCTATAAACAGGTTTTATTTTTCGCTAAAGAACGCATCCATAAAGAAACTTGTCACAATAGCCCTGCAGTCTGCCGTTGTTTTCCTGAGGAACATCCTATTATATATGATCATTTAATAACACATACGTTCTCTTCGCAATGTTGGATGGGAATTCCAATTACTGTATAGATAAGTTAATGTAACGATATACCGAATGGTTAAAACGCCGATCCCGAGTTAAAACTCACGGTTGGGACCCGGTTGTGGCTTTCAGAAGTCATCATCATTAGCTAGCATATCCTATACAGAATTATCAGCCATCACATCCTTCCGAAATTCCTTTCCCATTGTAGTCCATTTATCTTGCTGCTGTAAGTGTTATGTTCAAGTTGTATTTGATTCCGTCCATCTTCATTGTAGCCTATCTATTTTATTTTTCATGGTCCTGGCATCGTTATATTTCTTATGCTGTCATGTCGTTTTATATGGCAAAATCATTGCAATTTTCCAGAGAGGATCTTGTTCTTTGCCCTGTAGTTTCTTTCATTTTCAATTCTCTCATAATGTCCATGTTTGTGATATGTTTGCCCATGGTTATCTGAGGATCTTTCTGTAAGATTCTTTTTAAAATGCTGCAATTGCGTTTCTCACAATATTGGTGATTGTTCACGATTTGCATCAATATACTACAAATGGGAATATGTAGGCCATGTGAAAAATTTATTTTGTTGCAGTCCAGACATATGGTTGTAAATTGTATCAGTTTATTTCATGTAATGACTAATCCCCGTAAGATTTCACAGCTATGTCCACTGCTGATGATAATAGAACAAAGGCATTCGAAACTGGAAACTTGCTATAATTCTATGTTATTGATCGAGATTGAGAACATGTTAGTGGTTTTATCGCTTGTCATAGAGTTTTGGCCTTACTTTCGTTCCAAAATACATTTTGTTTTTCAGTGTTCTCTCATGGAATTTCTAAATTATTTAAGTTTGCTGTGGGATAATAGTAATATATCATCGAATCTTAGTTTTGAAATCTGATGGCCTCTGATATTGAATGGATAAATGTTGATCAGCAACTGATCCATTTCTTACATTTCTCGTGATGTTCTCTGCGTAAACATTGAATAGATACGGGGGTAGGAAACTTTCTTGTCCGACTCCTGTTTCCACACTAAATCAGTCTCATGTTTCCCATTTATTCTTTGTTAGTTTTGAAACATTTTGAAGAAGCGATTTTTTTGTAGAGGAAATCGCATGTACCTCATGCTGCAAAGTTTCTGATGTTGCACATAATCGACGGTATTACTATAGTCAATAAATTATATGTGTATGTCTATGTTAACTTTCAGAAATACACTTTTTTAAAATCCTGCCTATACACACCATGGTCACTGATATGTCTAAGCAGATTTTGTTTCCACTAATTATAGAAAACCGACAAGCACTACGAAACACTCACATATGCAGTACATTTTGTAGAAGCATTTCTGGTTTATGATTTCTTATTTGTTAATCGCCTCGAATTGTTTTAAGCAGATATTTAGTGCTATCTATGATATTTATGTTATAGTTGATTTAGTTCCTGTTCCCGTTTAATTTTAGTTGTCGCAGCCATGTGGAAGCATATACATCACATTGGAGCAAAATTCAAAAGTGTTGGTTTGTATATGCCTACCTCTGTCTCGAAACGACTGTAGGCTGGTGTGTATATATAGGAAACAAAGAGTAAGAAGGTTACTGGCGAAAACCGAGAATCCCTTTAGATATATACAATTGTCGAATACACAATATAAAATTTCTGGCAAAGGTGCAAACAAGAAACAAAACTTACAACTATTATAATGTTACATGTTAAGAGTGACAACATTTTGTGAACTTTTGTATTGACCACAAAAAGAAAATAAAATTAGCATTAGAAATAAAATGGTATACAATGGTCCTAAGAATGACGCGTACAGAACTACATGTACTATTCAACGCATAGAAGATCTGAACAGTGAACACCAGCTCCTGAAAACTGCAACAACAAAAAATCAAACTGTCGTTTTTAGCATAGCAAAACATACAGTGGATTAGAAATATACGCAATGGGAAAGGTTCCAGGAAAGAGGAAGATATGCCTCTGATGCATCAAGGGACAAAACATAAGTACCGTGTGAGAATAGTGATGAAAGAATCTAGGTAGTTTGCGCATAACCGGGAGGTGTACATCGTGCTAGTGAGTACACTATTCTACAACAACCACTCCCCATAGAAAAAAGGACAAAACAGGAAAACATTAGAAAGAAACTATGGCGAAATAAAACATTTAACCTAAATTTTAATATACCGAATGTGAAAGCATGCACAGAAACATAAATGTTGATGTATTGTCTTTTTTTAACCTCTTATACAAGTACGCCAGAAGATAACGACCATAAAAACACGCCAGGAAACAGTTACCTGCAATGTTAACAGAAAGAATAAACGTCAGATTTGTAACGAAGATTGTACAGTAAAAATAACAGACATTACAACTGAATTGTATTTCACAATCTATCTAATCTAGTATGAAAAGATAAGAGCGTCGACTTTATAAAATATATAACTACTAAATTATACCAAAACAATTTAAATAAACTATTTCATATTACGATAAATGGAATTGCCTAAAGGATAACAGATAAGAGTTGTCTTCTTTTTCCTTCATATTTATGTCAGTGGTATATTGATGTGTTTAGATTACAGCTGCAGGAAACACAATCGTATATCTCAATTTATGATTGACAAATACAAGGTAATAATATCAGGAGAAATATGTCGTGTATTACCATACTGATCCATCTAAGCCAGAAATTTTTGTTGCGATGGGGTTAATGAATTCTAGCCTTGTAGTTTATGATGGATTCTTGGTTGAGGGAAACGACAGATGCTATGTTTCGACCACAGACTACCTCTGCGTCGACTAATACAAGCTATTGATGCGATGACTTAAAGTAGTAAAATGTGTACCAGAATAATCATGGGCAATAAAAAGTGGCCTGTGTGATCTGAGGCAAACACAGATAACGTCTATTGTGAGTTAGTGAATTGGAAATAAGGAGCTAAAAGAATAGGGCAAAAGAGAAGGACCTATATTCCCCAAATGAAGTACTTGTTTGATATTAACTGAGCAGGATTCAAACCACACTAGACCTATATGCAAGTACTCAGTCTTTTAGCAATTTGCGAACACTAATAGTTTTCCTAACATTCATTGTGCATTCTCCTGAAACTTATAGTCATAGATGGTATGAACATGATTGTACATTCTCCTGAAACTTCTAGTCATAGATGGTATGAACATGATTGTACATTATATTCAAACTTCTAGTCATAGATGGTATGAACATGATTGTACATTCTCCTGAAACTTCTAGTCATAGATGGTATGAACATGATTGTACATTCTCCTGAAACTTCTAGTCATAGATGGTATGAACATGATTGTACATTATATTCAAACTTCTATTCATCAATGGTATGAACATGATTGTACATTATATTCAAACTTCTATTCATCGATGTTATGAACATGAATATTTCATATAGTTTGCAGTTTCTGTTGTCATGTGTTAAAATTACCGTTGCCAGGTACCACTAATACATCCAATCCCATAACCAGCAAAATAGTAAATCTCAATTTCGAACCACGAGCAGGTTCATCTGAGTTGTAATTGTGAAAAGGCCTTTAGGACTCTACCACACAGCTGACCAAAACAAAAATTAAGGAGAATACACAATCTCGGTGCAACCTGCCCACAATCATTGTGTAACTTGCCTGAAATCTCGGTGCAATTTGCCCATAATCTCGGTGCAAGTTGCCCACAATGTTGGTGCAAGTTGCCAGCAATGTTGGTGCAAGTTGCCAGCAATCTTAGTGCAACTTGGCCACAATCTTGGTGCAACTTGCCCACATTCTTGGTGCAACTTGCCCACAATCTTGGTGTAACTTGCCCGCAATCTCGATGCAACTTGCCACATGAAGAGAAAATAATGTTGATGTAATATTTTATTTAAAAATATAATCATCATAAATTCGTCTGGCGCTACTTTAGAAACATCACAAAATGCCCTTCGGGGCTCTGTACTCAGCCCATTATAATAGTGCGAATGTGCGCGTGCGTCTGTGGCCGTGCATCTGTGTTTTTGCGCGTGTGTATCTGCGCGTGTCTGTGCGCGCGCGTATTGTTTAGCGCGTACGTGCGCGCGTTTTTTTGCCCATGTACTTACGTGTGTATGTACTTACGTGCGTTTATTTGTGTGTGGTATGCATGTATGTTTGTTTTTCTGTATATTTTTTTAATGTATGCTTGTATTTATATTTTTTTCTGTATGATTGTGTTTATGATTTTTGTTTGTTTGTATTTTAGTTTCTATGTTTGTTTGTCTGCATGCTAGTTTGTCTGCATGTATGTATGCATGTGTTTGTTTGTATGCATGTGTGTATATATAGTATGCATGTATGATTGTATGCGTGTTTGTATTTTTGTTTGTCTATGTTTTTCTGTATGTCTGTATGTTTTGCAATATGTTTGTGTGTTTGTTTGTATGTGTGTGTCTGTATGTATGTGTTTTTTATGGACATGTTTGTCTGCGTGTGTGATTGTCTGTGTGTGTGCTTGTCTGTACATATGTATGTATGTAGGTATGATTGTATGTATGTATGTGTGTTTGTTTGTATGTATGTTTGGCTGTATGTTTGTTTCTATGTATGACTGTTTGTGTGTATGGTTATTTGCATGTTTTTGTCTGTTTTTTTATGTCTACGTGTATGATTCCATGAATATATGTATGCGTGTGTGTATGTATGTGTGTGTGTGTGTGTATGGATGTATGTATGTACGCATGTATGCATTTACCTATGTATATTTGTTTAAATGTTTGTTTAATAATTTTTTTTCTGTTTGTTTGGATCCACATAAATTACAAGCAATGAATTTGGTGTTTGCTATTTGCAGTGTTCGTGCGTGCGTGTGTGTATGTTTCTCCAAGGCTTTCATTAAACACAAGACTCAACTACACATAATAATTTAGGAAGACGCCGCCTGCTTCAGAGTCAGGGATCTACTAATATGTGTAAAAGGCATAGCCCACCAGTATGTAGCTTTTGTAGACATCCACTTATGTAAATAACCATCAGCAACAATTCCGTGGTGTCAATGTTGAACACTTTTAACCACACATCCCATATACCTGAATGGATTAAATACTGACATGACAGTCTGTCAATGCGCATACATGTCCAGTCAATAATATTGCGAGATGTAAATAGAGGCTGTTTCTTTAAATGTCCTCTTTCATAGTCCTTTCTCAGAAGTATAAGCTATGATAGAGAAATATTATATTTATTAAGGGCTGCCCAAAAAATACGCCAACAATTAGAGGGGCGGTAATCTAAGAAGTATGATAGTTGTGGACAAAGGGAAAAGGTTTGAGAAAAGTTGATGCCAACAATACTATGTTATATACCAATTTAAATTATTTGAACGTGAAACATTTTTCTATGATTTGAAAAACAATGTTTGTTTCTTTTTTATTGATGCGAGGGATGGGGGGAACGATACACATTATATATAATTTAGCATAGGGGGGGGGTGGAGGGAACCACATATCTGGAAGTGAAATTGTGAAACAACAGTGATGATATGTGACGAATGAATTTATGGAGGCGTGGGGAGTCAATGAATTCTTGATAACTCTTAACAAGAAAGTGGAAAGAGGCTCGAAAATTGGCAAAACATTGTTGACGTTCTTTATGACAGCGTCCTGGTGGTTCTCTCTGTTTATAGATATTCTGCACGTTAACTATAATGAGATAAATGGTCAATAACACAATAATACATCATACATGTTTAAATCCTCTTTGTCGTTCCTATTTGTATACTGGGTATCCTTGTCGATGGAGCCAGCTAACAGTCTAAACTTCTCAAGTCCCGTGCAGTTGATCATAGCTCAATGATGGGGTATGTGGAGCCGTTTGATCTATATTCTTGCAATACAACGGAAACGTATACATGTGTAAAAAAAATCAAGAATAATTGAAAAACAGTATCATAGACAAGATATGATTCAATGATTCAATGATCAATTATTCATTGAACAGACAGAACATATATCACTCTGATCAAACTCACAGACGTTGCCTCACTTTCAGGAGATAAAGTGTACAGTGATAGTTCCAGTGAGTTTTACGTCTCATCATTATCAAACTCTTCCCTATTCAAGATCCTAGGGTGTCACTTTAGAGACATCAAGACAAGCCTTCCATAAGATCTTTCTTTGATCAATGCATTGTTTGAATTGTAACGAAAATGTAATCTTGTTCAATCTTTAAATATTATTAATTCATACTTTTCTTTGTGCCATACTTTTCTTTGTGCCATACTTTTCTTTGTGCCATACGTTCCTTTGTGTCATAATTTCCTTTGTGTCATAATTTCCTTTGTGCCACACTTTTCTTTGTGCCACACTTTTCTTTGTGCCATACTTTTCTTTGTGCCATACTTTTCTTTGTGCCATACTTTTCTTTGTGTCATACTTTCCTTTGTGCCATATTTTTCTTTGTGTCATACTTTCCTTTGTGCTCATTCTCCCACCATCTCCCACATGTCAGTCATGTAAATTTCTCATTAGGTGACGAACCCAAACATGATGCGACGTTTCACCATTGCCAGGAGATGGTATTGCTAACCTGCAATATCATATATGTTGTTTCTAATTTATACACTGGATTTATGTTCTATATATTGGATACTCGACTCTAACATTTTTAGCGTACTCTCTAAACCTTCATTGCCATCTATCCTTTCCACTCTCTCCACACACATTCATAGTTTACTATATAATCAACAATTGTAAGAGTAGTGTTACTTGTAGGAAGATAAAAGTATGAAATATTCTCACCTCATTGGAGCCTATGTATAGAGCGCATGGTCGATTCCCAAAAATTCGGCAACAAAATCACTTCTCAAATGTACAGTTTTATCTATGTTTCTTTAGCGCCGAAATGGTGCATAGCGCAGATATCATAGCGCTTCAGTTCTAGCGATGTAATGTTACTGTGTGTAAATCCTGTATGTTGTTCAGACCCATAGGCTGAACCATAGGCTCTTTGATGATTGTTCTGCGAAGTCTCTATCTTGGTC
This sequence comes from Meghimatium bilineatum, assembly GCA_034231615.1. Classification (NCBI taxonomy): domain Eukaryota; kingdom Metazoa; phylum Mollusca; class Gastropoda; order Stylommatophora; family Philomycidae; genus Meghimatium; species Meghimatium bilineatum. The sequence continues at coordinate 64,680,282 of CM067298.1, forward strand.
TTCCTCCTCTTCTTTTGCCATTTAGTACCCATTTTAATGCTTTTTGTGAATCTGCTTTAATTCATTCTCTAAGTACATGTCTAATATAACTCCATTGTTTTCTTATTATTATTGTAGAAAAATACACAGTTCACAATGTACAGTTGGTACTGAATTTTTGCCTTACATTTCAATTTAAAAAAACATATTTCACGCGATTACTATGACTAATCCCCTTTTATTTCCATTGACTATAAGAACTTCTCTCACTTGCTATAAGAAATTATCTCAACTGACTATAAGAACTTCTCTCCACTGACTATAAGGAATTCTCTCCACTGACTATAAGAACTTCTCTCCACTGACTATAAGAACTTCTCTCCACTGACTATAAGGAATTCTCTCCACTGATTATAAGGAGTTATTTCCACTGACTATAAGAACTTCTCTCCACTGACTATAAGGAATTCTCTCCACTGACTATAAGGAATTCTCTCCACTGATTATACAAACCTCACTACACTCCGTAATAGATGTCTTTAAATTACATTAGCAATGTTTTGCTCCTCCCCCCCCCTCGTTCAAAATGCATGTACCATACAACCTTGCAAAATTATGTAAACCTTCTGGGACTAGTAACACCTATGATGCAATGCTCAGGTAGGAAACCAGCACACTAGCTCCAATGATACCACGACTGACACTGGACATTGTAGTTTTAATTTTATTTATGATATATTTTTATGATATAAATCTTATAAGCTTCGTTATTCCAAATAAAAACAAAAAATTACAGCAGTGTCATTGATTGTCATGTCATCCCCAACTCACAGGTAGACGTTGACGGAATTAAAAATGTCTGCTGGATGCGGGCTTGAAGTCCATTCTATATGCTTTATTCATTCTCATCTGTCAGTTATTTCGTTACCTGGACCTCATGAGTGTCAGGGGAATAAGATCCAAGTAAGACATTTTATATGTAATGTCTATGTATATGCCGGTTAATGTCTCTGTATGTGTCTGCTAAGCTTATGTCTCTGTATATGTTTTACGGCAGTGTTTCACAACGTGTTTCCCCACGGCCCACATGGGTGGGGGGGAGATTTGATCGCTTAGGGGGCAATTAAATTGTTCGGGGGAGGGGGTTTAATTAAGGGAGTGAGATTAATTAAAAAATTAATATAAACATAATGTATATGTTACATAGAAAAGAGTGGGGGTCAGAATTTTAGAAAGATAGGTGGGAGCATGGTAAGAAAAAGGTTGGGAAACACGGCTGTACAGTCTCAGCGTATGTATGTTAATAACTCTGTACATGTTAGTTAGGGTCTAAGTATATGCTTGTAATGTTTTCGTATGTATGTGCTAAGATCTCTGTATGTGTTTCTCAATTATGTCACAGTTGTCGCCAGCATTACAATCGAAATCACTATTAAATTATTATCATCATGTGTCATGTTGGGTTTACCAATGCAATCACTGTTCTCTAGAACACGCTATCTGCGAAGCTGAGTTTCATTTTAAATGTTGATTTTCTAGAATATTACGATGTCTAACTTTCCAGAATTATCTTTTTTGTCGCCCTTTATTACCGCAATCCTGATCGTTGTTTGTTGTCACGTTTTGTTCCAAATCAGTCACTATGATGTTACATTATCTCCCAAAGCATTCACTATGCTCTCACACTGTGTTCCAAACTAGCGACCATGTTTTCACATTGTGTTCCAAATCAGCCAAACATTCCACAATATGTTCAATAATTATAGACACTGGTCTAAAACAAGAGTGCCAATTAATAAGGAGGGTCTTCTAGAATTTTAGAAGGGCTGTGATAACTAATACATCCTGTTCAGGATAGGCTACCTGACGATGATGACGATATTCAGAAATTACTTTCATTACTTTCAAAAATTGTTGTCAATGTTTGACCTACTCCTCTCCCCTGTCAACAGCTGTCATGATCAATGTAAACTCTCTGCTTAAATGTATCCGAATAAAAATATCTTCACCAACTCCTACACAGTTGGAAAATGCCAAAGAGGGGGATGTGATTATATACACCGATGGATCTGTGATTAGACATGTTCGCAGTGCTTGGGCCTTGACAGCTCAGTGCGCAGGTAAAACGATCAACGAGGAGAGTGGTGCCTTTGCGGTTACTACAACGAGTAGCATGACCATGGAGACTGGCGGTGACCAGGGCATTTGAGTACGTTGGCACGCAGAAGGTAACGCAGGTCTGCATCTTGAGTGACTCTATGAATATGATTAGGAAGGTACAAGTGGTCTCGTTCGCGAACAGTGGATTGAGGCCGTCAGAAAGGCGAGTCTGAAATTGGTTACAATTATTTATGTGCTAGGACATGTGGGTGTTAGAGCCAATGATAGAACAGATCAAATGGCGTCATGCGCGATTTTGGCACAGGGCAATGGCGCAATTGATCAAGCTGACGTTCTACACTCCTTAAGAGATATATCATGAGAGAGTGAGACTAGTGTGAATGATGATTCCTTTTCAATGGCCAGGATCTTTAGATTAGGGTTTGAAATGCGCTGTTGCTAGCAGTGAACATTTTGGAGGTCGCAGATGAATGATGGTCAACTAGCATAGGACCGGTATTATCAGTAAAAGTGTAATGGATGATATACCCAGAGAGAGATCGGACCAACTATGGACGTGTCAAGTTTGCAGTGATGATGATCCGACGACTAAATAACTCCTACAAAACAACACATTTTCAAAATAAAAAACTAAGAACAACCTACATCTTTTTTTTTCAGCTTTTGTTTGAATATTTTTCCAGTTCGAGCAATTTACTTTATATATAATAAACAACATGTTTGACGTGAGATTTTGTCATATTCCCTTTCCCTTTTCAATAACTTTGACACTTCTTCATACCCTATTGCCCTATTTGTTTACATAAATTTCGGACATCCCCTATCCACAAAAGCTGGGTAGTCGCAACATAGCGCTGTTCTTTTGTTTGTTAGTATGCCGTATGTACTATTTGGTAACACTTTTATTTGACTATTATCTTTCATGTTAGTATGCCGTATGTACTATTTGGTAACACTTTTATTTGAATATTATCTTTCATGTTAGTATGCCGTATGTACTATTTGGTAACACTTTTATTTGACTATTATCTTTCATGTTAGTATGCCGTATGTACTATTTGGTAACACTCTTATTTGACTATTATATTTCATGTTAGTATGTCGTATGTACTATTTGGTAACACTCTTATTTGACTATTATCTTTCATGTTAGTATGCCGTATGTACTATTTGGTAACACTTTTATTTGACTATTATCTTTCATGTTAGTATGCCGTATGTACTATTTGGTAACACTCTTATTTGACTATTATCTTTCATGTTAGTATGCCGTATGTACTATTTGGTAACACTTTTATTTGACTATTATCTTTCATGTTAGTATGCCGTATGTACTATTTGGTAATACTCTTATTTGACTATTATCTTTCATGTTAGTATGCCGTATGTACTATTTGGTAACACTCTTATTTGACTATTATATTTCATGTTAGTATGTCGTATGTACTATTTGGTAACACTCTTATTTGACTATTATCTTTCATGTTAGTAAGTCAGTATGTCGTATGCATTATTTCTATTGGTAACACTTTTCATTATTATCTTTCATGCTCCCACTTCGTTCGTTTTAAATCTCCTTCAGATTAGCATTAGGTAGTCCCAAACACATGTCTCTAGCCAATGCAGACATGTTTGCTCGGGACAGATGCGTTCATACACAACGAAGCAACGTTCTGGTAAGCATATTTCACTTGATAAAGTCCCAATCCCGTAGATAAGGTTGGGGAAGTGAGGTGAATAAGAGTCACGCAAATCAGAACATGTCTAATAGTATTAGGAATGCAGCCAAGCCCCTACCCTAACAAAACTTCTGAAAAATGTTATTACATTTGTCATCAAAAAAGAGAGAATTACACACGAAATTATTGGGAGAATGCCTCTTTATTATTTTAGGAAAACTGCTTATATAAAACGTATCTACGGCCCCGTGTAGTCAGAAGGGAATGAAAAAGCGGTGTCATATACATGCTCCAGCTAAATGAAATGACTATGTTGTTACAAATGTATATCATGACATTATTTTGTTTTTCACCGTATGTTTTTCAAGTCACCTATTCTTTATCTTATTGTTTCAAATATTGTAGAATTACGTTGTTCATACACATGTCATAGATTCCATTACGAATTGTCGTATGACTTTCCGTAGTGTCACTATGCAAAGTCAATTAACTGCATGTTGTATAATATTTTGTATCGACTAACTGCGCTCTCGCCATTGTATACAGAAAATCTAATTGAAAAGGTTAATGTGTCATGTGATGCAAACTTATCACACGGAAACAATCTACACCCTCTGCAACTGAGAAGAATTTCTTATTAGAAAACTATGCAAGTGAAATAGGTCAGTACTTGAGGGCTCATGAGCTCCCATTAAATGAATGCGTACTGTTGAGAAGTATCTCACTCTTGTCTTTGTGTGGAGGAGTTGATTTTACATTATTATATGTTCTACCATAGTTATATTTGAGATATGTGATATACTGTCACGAAATGGACGAGATGTACTGAAATTTGAACTAGTAGGTGTCGCTTCTTTTTCATGGTGTGGTAGAAACATATCAAATATTGCATAATAGAGCACCAAGAAACACCTACATACAGAAAGGTGTAAAATATTAATACAATAACAAGCAACTTATGAAAATTAATTATCTAAACAAAAAGTGTATAACCATAAATTAGTCCCTCTAGGTAGAACGCTTATTCTCATTATTTCGTACAGTTCTGACAGCTGGAGTCTTTTTGAAGAGATGGAGAAGTCGGAGTTTAATGCCATGAAATAAAGCTCTCGAGAGAGACAATCCACTACATACTCAAAACCTTATTTAAAACGCATCGTTGCTTTATATATAGAAGTCTTTCTGAGCAATTGTTTTGGTAGAATTTAGTCAACTTTCTATCTTTCAATTCGTAAATGTAATTGTTTACCTAACCTCGCGTACCTTCTTCATGGATAAATACAATTCTTTAAGCCACGGCAGTATGAGTATGCGTGCAGGTTACCATGAACGCACACCCAACAAGTTCATAGATTATCGATTCCAAACTCAATAAATCCATAAAAACAATAGCGGATCAGATACAATTAGACGTTTCCTCGTATATCTATTATGTTTATCTGTTTGTGTCATTAAAATGTGTACACAATCTCCTGCACTCTTGAAAGAAACAATGATTCATATTTACGAAAATATTTTCTAAATGGGCCAGATTCCTGGTGCCGCTATTATCACATTTTGCAAATAAGTAATTTGGACAAGCAATAGGAAATGAATACTTTAAAAAAAAACTAAAATGTTATGTTACATCTTCCTGAGACTCGCGACTGCTTCTAATTTGTGTCCTCATTTTACAAAGTTTAAGTTTACAATTTTTATCTTTGGTACTAGAGATTCGACATAAATGGAAAATTAACACCGTCGTAGTGTACACAGATTTCTTTCACTGCATGTGATATAAACCAGGGGTCGGCAACCTTTTGCTAACTGTGTGCCAACTTAAGATTTTAAATTATTCATAGTGCCAACATCACATATCATTTTATACAATTCGAGGCCAATATTCTTGCTTTACCATATATTTTATTTTATATTTTAATTAATTAATATATAGTGATATTCAATAATATGTAAAGTTGTTAACAACATTAAAAGAAATACAGTTTCTTGAAAAAACTTTTTTTTTAAACAGAAAACGTGAAGAGTCTTCGTGTCATTTGAAATTGCTCGGCGTGCCGAGTGTGGCACGCGTGCCATAGGTTGCCGACCCCTGATATAAACACACTCGCTTAATAACCTTAGAACTCATTTACAGCAGTGTTCATTGCAGCTTGCATATGCAAGAAACGATTCGGGTTTAGTTTGTGACGCTATAGCTAAAACGAGATAACCATGTTTTCGCTCATGTCGCTGGTTGAAGCAAATGTGCTTACTGACAGTATTTTGGGCAACTCAATTTGGTGGCTCAGGTTTGTTCCAGTCATCCATATAATATTGCTAACCGTGAGCAGACACTTGAGAACAGGAGGGTGAGTACAATTCTTTAAAACACGGATTCCGATTCAGTGGATGCGACACAAAATGGGGTCCCCAGATAAGACAGAAAACTAAAAAATATATAATTTTAAAGCAATTATTCATAGCCAGTCGGTGGTATAAAGTTTAAATATCTTTTAAATAAAAAATATAGCACATTAAATATGAGTACTGGTAATGTGTTTTTTTATGCTACCAGTGGTAACGCTGAAGATACCCATAGTCACAAACAGATAGTAATGTTTGGACACCTGATAATCATTTTGTTGGGTGGACTCATGTTATCGAATTACAATTTCAATCATTATACTAAATATGTCATAAGTTAAAATTATATTGACTTATATTAAACTGAAAAATATGTTTATTTTGTCTTCATTAAAACCTATTGAAAATCTGTATAAGTGTATTGGGGTCGCGGCTCACTTTACTTATAGAAAAATGGGGTCGCAACCAGAAAAAACAAGTAGTATTAGGAGTGATTGTAATAAGTAAACAATAATAAGAGATAACAATAGTTGAAGTTAAGTTACAGTAGATGACAAAAACCTGCATGTACGATGTTACTTCATATTAAGTTACAATACATGACAAAGCACTGAATGTACCGCTGACACTTCATATGAAGTTACATTACATAACAAAGTACTGCATGTACGATGCCACTTCACATTAAAACCGTAAAAATAAGAAATATATTACAAATAGTCATGGGATTGTTTTTAATCTGTCAAAAATACTATTTAAAGATGTCAAAAATGCTATTTAAGGATGTCAAGATTATCCTACATGTTCCATCTTGGTGCAGGCGAACAACACGACTACATAATGACTTTTCAAAAATGGTCACCCTCATTATTGACAAGCACGAACGAGGACCAGCATTTCTTTTAATAATTTTTTTAATATTTGGTAAGTGAATATGTAAAGAAATTCATAAGCAAATGAAGGTCCGGTAAGAGGATGCATGCCTGTAACTCCAGCAAATGTGTAAATGAAGGAGTTTCAAAACGGTATGCGTTCTGTGCAAGATTGTTCGAACAGGTTAGCCCAAGTCTCTCATGCAATTCCGTATTCCCTGATCTGGGATTAGCTTAGATTAGTGACGTAGATAACATTATCCTAATTTGTTAATTTTAAGTATATGCAAGGACAAATAAAGAGTGTGATAAGCCCTCATGAATGACTCTCAGGACTTAAGACTTAATGGAAAAGAACGTCAGGCACAACAAATACTGGCTCCAGATTTCTGCCTTTGAACACCTCGTACAGGACAATCGCCGATTGACAATGATAATGCCACATATCTAGACATAAGTCATGTTTCAATAGCACAAGTATTTTCAGGTCCAATACATAGGTACAGCAGATGGTGTATTAGTCGTTGAACATTCAACCAAGGAATTTGTATCTACAGGAATCCAAGCACAGTCCGTTTTTACCTAGGAAAATGATACGGTTATGTTTAATTTTTTCATCTTCTTCTTCAGCGTTCATTCTCAAACTCCCGCTGGATCTCTCTTGTAACAGGACTACTAGATCTCTAGGAGGATGTAGTCCAGAGACTGGAATGTGCTGTGTCGCAGTTTTATTGGCGCCAATGGCCCGACACATCCGTCTTCGGTGGAATTTAAATTATTTTCAAAATATGTTTAGATTTAAAAAATATGGTTTTTATTTGTAGTACTCTGGAAATTAAACAGGATGAAGAAACTAAGTGTAATTGGTGCAGGAGGGGGGTCGGTACTAACACTAATTTGATGTGGAAAGCATAATTGGAGTGGATAAATAAACTAAACGTGTGAGCAAATAGTCTTTAGTATGGATTCATTAATATGTACCATATATGTTTAAGAAATTAGAAACATGATTATCGTGGGCATACATTATTTTCTAATTGCTAAACGAGATTGAACATCAATTATTCTACCCAGGGTGTTGTAAAATACATTGTCAACTGTTGTCTTAAACTCAGCGAAATAGTTACAAACACTATTGTTCACCAAGATCTTGAAATTTTCGAGTGTCGTGAAATGAGTGTCGTAAAATATCTTTAGTTTTATCAATAAACCAAAACATGACATTTCGTAAAATATATTCCTTTTTATTATTATTAATAACTAAAGAAAAAATATTGTTGTTAAAAATACAGTTTTTACCCATTAGTCAAAGCTTTTCTAAAAGGGGTATTCAGCCTGTTATGATCCGAGGACCCATGCCAAGGTTATTTAAACATAGACAAAGATGTATCACCTCATATTCGCATCATCAAATCTGCCTACAGACACTGACTTCCCAAGTCTCAGTTGGTTCTGAACATATATTTATCTCGCATGATCAAAGATTCAATGTAATCATTTTTAGCAATCTTATTTTAGCAATCCTCTTGAATCCTATTTAGCAACTATTATTATTGTCAATTTGTAGATAGTGATTTTTTTAGTTTATTTATATTCTTGTACATGTTCTTGTGCTTATACTTGATGTCTATTTTCTGCTCGTCTACTAGATCCTACCAGATACCACGGTATAGTCCGGTTAACGGAATGCAGTGTGGTTACATATTATGTTAGCTTGTCATTTGATATATTTTATCAGCTCGGGAGATAGCGCATATAGTAAGTAATTATAAATCAACTTGATCGGCAGTAAAAATTTCTTGGGTAATAGTTTTGACCTGCTGACCATATTTTGTCCACTCAATGTATAATATTACAGTGTCGACGAATTCATTATTTTTTTTACGAATCATCATCATCAAATGCCGTCTCCGCAACGAAGGTTGGCTGCAACGGATCTCCAACATCATCTTTCTCTTGTCGTGGTGGTGCACTCTGTTAGACTGTAACCTGTCCATCGTATGATGTAACTCTCCCAATTGTATGTCTGCCTACCTCTAGCTCGCTTCCCTTTGACTTTACCCTCAAGTAAGGTCTTCAATAAGATATCATGTCTTTTAATGTGTCCAAAATATTGTATTTACCTGATCTTTATTTCTCTTAATAGTTCTTTCTTCCTATTAAGTGTTTTAGCACCTCTTTATTTGTTTTCTTCTCTTTCCATGATGTTCTCCCTATTCTTCTATATACCTACATCACAAAAGAACATACTTAAATAGTGCTGTGTGATCTATTGTTTGTAACGTGTAGCCCATACTTAAAGAGTGGAATATATTGTTTGTAACTAGTATCTAGTAGCCCATACATAAATATTGTCGTGTGATCTATTGTTTGTAACTTGTAGCCTAATACTTAAAGAGTGAAATATATTGTTTGTAAATAGTAGTCCGTACTTAAAGTGTAGAATATATTGTTTTTAGCCAACAATCAGTACTTAACAAGTGTTTGTTTATTTGCTAGATAGCATATTAAGTCGAAGTACACTCTTTCAACCTAAAAATGTAGCCTCCTGTGGTTATAGCATGGCCTGGGTGTGTACTATTTAATAATGAGACTATGTTCTGAGAATAATTGGAATTAGCATTGTACATGTAAACTGTATGGTGAAATAAAAATGTGCAAGCCATCTTCTTCTTCTTTCCTTCCTCTTTTACCCTTTACGGGTGTCGAGGGAGATACAATGCTCTTGTTCTCGCTTTTCTGGAAGCCTCAGATAATGTTATTTGGTGTTCGTGTAATGTCTCTTTGATGGTGTCGATCCAGCGTACTCTAAGTCTACCCTTGGCTCTTCTTTCTGCTTCTCCTCTCTTCGTATATGGTTTATAAACTAATGAATCACACGGCATTCTTTCCAGATGACCAAACCATTGTATCTGTTGGTTTTGTATGTATTGTAGAATTGATATGACACCCACTCTTTCTCTAATGACATCGTTTCTAATTCTGTGTCATTTGATCACTCCTGTGGCTTTTCTCGGACATCTCATCTCTGTTGTAACCAGTTGTCTCTTATGTTTTGTTGTTAAGGACCATGTTTGACATTGGTAGCACAGGGCTGGAATGAAGATATTTTGGATAAGATGTTTTTTGTTGACATTGGTAGCATTATTTTAGCACCTCTTTATTTGTTTTCTTTTCTTCCCATGATGTTCTCCCTATTCTTCTATATACCCACATCTCAAAGGCACATACCTAAATAGCGCCGTGTGCTCTATTCTTCGTAACTTGTATCCTCATGTACATTTTGTAGCTGTCTGTGATATGTTTGGCCTGACCATCGATGTCAAGAAAATTGAGGTAATTTTTCTCATCCTGCTTCAGGTGAACAGTACCATAGCCAGTAATCAAGTCAAGCAACAATTATTTCTCACAAGTTCGTAGATTCACCTATCTCTTGAGGTCCAACTGATATTGGCCGCTCTTATTATATGTATATCCAATAATAGTTTAAGAAAATGATGAGCTTCTAAGAAAAGGCAAAGCAAATGAATGATGTGTGTACGAAAAAAACAACTTCATGGACTATCTCAAAGTGCATCTAAAGAGCAATGTTACGTCCTGGAAATTGTGTCGCTCAGAATCGCATAATATGGCGCATCAACACAAGCAAAAACGTGATCACATTTCTGAGACACATATTTCAGAAACACAGAAAAATCGTACTGTCCCAAAGGACAGAAAATCATCACTGACGTTAAGATCTAAGTATAAACTCCGCAAATGTGGCAGGGAATTAAAGCCAGAATTAGACTTCTTAACGAACAATTCAAACTAACCGAGTGTGGTGAAGTAGATAAAGAACAATTCAAACTAACCGAGTGTGGTGAAGTAGATAAAGAACAATTCAAACTAACCGAGTGTGGTGAAGTAGATAAAGAACAATTCAAACTAACCGAGTGCAGTGAAGTAAATAAAAAACAATTCAAACTAACCGAGTGTGGTGAAGTAGATAAAGAACAATTCAAACTAACCGAGTGTGGTGAAGTAGATAAAGAACAATTCAAACTAACCGAGTGCAGTGAAGTAAATAAAAAACAATTCAAACTAACCGAGTGTGGTGAAGTAGATAAAGAACAATTCAAACTAACCGAGTGCAGTGAAGTAAATAAAAAACAATTCAAACTAACCGAGTGTGGTGAAGTAGATAAAGAACAATTCAAACTAACCGAGTGCAGTGAAGTAAATAAAAAACAATTCAAACTAACCGAGTGCGGTGAAGTAGATAAAGAACAATTCAAACTAACCGAGTGTGGTGAAGTAGATAAAGAACAATTCAAACTAACCGAGTGTAGTGAAGTAGATAAAGAACAATTCAAACTAACCGAGTGCGGTGAAGTACATAAAGAACAATTCAAACTAACCGAGTGCGGTGAAGTACATAAAGAACAATTCAAACTAACCGAGTGCAGTAGATAAAGAACAATTCAAACTAACCGAGTGTAGTGAAGTAGATAAAGGAACAATTCAAACTAACCGAGTGTAGTGAAGTAGATAAAGCAACAATTCAAACTAACCGAGTGTAGTGAAGTAGATAAAGAACAATTCATACTAACCGAGTGCAGTGAAGTAAATAAAAAAAAATTCAAACTAACCGAGTGCAGTGAAGTAGATAAAGAACAATTCAAACTAACCGAGTGCAGTGAAGTAAATAAAAAACAATTCAAACTAACCGAGTGCAGTGAAGTAAATAAAAAACAATTCAGACTAACCGAGTGTGGTGAAATACATAAAGAACAATTCAAACTAACCGAGTGTAGTGAAGTAGATAAAGCAACAATTCAAACTAACCGAGTGTAGTGAAGTAGATAAAGCAACAATTCAAACTAACCGAGTGTAGTGAAGTAAATAAAAAACAATTCAAACTAACCGAGTGCAGTGAAGTAAATAAAAAACAATTCAAACTAACCGAGTGTGGTGAAATACATAAAGAACAATTCAAACTAACCGAGTGTAGTGAAGCAGATAAAGCAACAATTCAAACTAACCGAGTGTAGTGAAGTAGATAAAGAACAATTCATACTAACCGATTGCAGTGAAGTAAATAAAAAACAATTCAAACTAACCGAGTGCAGTGAAGTAGATAAAGAACAATTCAAACTAACCGAGTGCAGTGAAGTAAATAAAAAACAATTCAGACTAACCGAGTGTGGTGAAATACATAAAGAACAATTCAAACTAACCGAGTGTAGTGAAGTAGATAAAGAACAATTCAAACTAACCGAGTGCAGTGAAGTAAATAAAAAACAATTCAAACTAACCGAGTGCGGTGAAGTACATAAAGAACAATTCAAACTAACCGAGTGCGGTGAAGTACATAAAGAACAATTCAAACTAACCGAGTGCAGTAGATAAAGAACAATTCAAACTAACCGAGTGTAGTGAAGTAGATAAAGCAACAATTCAAACTAACCGAGTGTAGTGAAGTAGATAAAGCAACAATTCAAACTAACCGAGTGTAGTGAAGTAGATAAAGAACAATTCATACTAACCGAGTGCAGTGAAGTAAATAAAAAACAATTCAAACTAACCGAGTGCAGTGAAGTAGATAAAGAACAATTCAAACTAACCGAGTGCAGTGAAGTAAATAAAGAACAATTCAAACTAATCGAGTGTGGTGAAATACATAAAGAACAATTCAAACTAATCAGTGCAGTGAAGTACATAAAGAACAATTCAAACTAACCGAGTGTAGTGAAGTAGATAAAGAACAATTCAAACTAACCGAGTGCAGTGAAGTAAATAAAGAACAATTCAAACTAACCGAGTGTGGTGAAATACATAAAGAACAATTCAAACTAACCGAGTGTAATGAAGTAGATAAAGAACAATTCAAACTAACCGAGTGCAGTGAAGTAAATAAAAAATAATTCAAACTAACCGAGTGTGGTGAAATACATAAAGAACAATTCAAACTAACCGAGTGCAGTGAAGTAAATAAAAAACAATTCAAACTAACCGAGTGTAGTGAAGTAAATAAAAAACAATTCAAACTAATCGAGTGCAGTAAAATATATAACGAACAATCCAAACAATCAGAGTGCAGTTGAGCATATAGTCACGAATTCAAACTAACCGAGTGCGTTGAAGCACATATTATGTCGAGATCGTCGGAAGTATCGAAGGCCTGTTTTCTGAATTAGTTTCGACCCCACTCGTTACGTCTTTTGATTATTGTTTGGTTCTCGATTAGCCACTATTCATATGCTTAGCTATTTTTGGCATGCGATTCCAATTATATAAATATTGACCAACCGGACTCCCACGGCCCCATCTGGTCACACGACCATTCTAGATAACAGGCCTGTACTAGGCCTACTCTGTCGATGGTCACAATAAAGCCATCAAACAAAATGAACGGAGTGAGTTGAAGCATAAAGGAAATAATATAAATCAGCAGAGTGCAATGAAGCTTGAAGCATATAGCCAACCACCCAAATTAACCGAGTGCAATGATGGATAGAAAATTAAGCAAATTCAGTGCAGTGAAGCACGTGGCCAACAACCCAAAAAACACCGAGTTCAGTAAAGGATATATCTAACAACCCAAACCAACATAGAGCAGTAAAGAATATAGCCAACTTTCCAAATTAACTGAGTATTGTGAAGTATATAAGAAACAAACTAACTACGACATTAGTTTCCAATTTATTGAGTAATTTTTTTTTTAAATTCAAATAACTTAATTGGTTAAAACAGTATTAATGACATGAACTTTGATCAAAACCTCATTTCCTATGTCAACGATAATCAAAAAATGTTTAAAATGTTTAAAAAACAAATGTGTTTTTTTTAATATAAGAAACATGTCCATACTAGCATAATGCAGTACATCACATATTAAATAACTTGACACTAACCAACTGCAGTGAGGCATATAGGAAACAACTGACACTAACCAAGTGTCGTGAAACATATATCAAGCAACTAAACTAACCTAGTACATTGAAGTATATTGGAAACATCCGACATTAACCTAGTGCATTGAAGTATACTGCTAACAGCCCAAAAGCTTCCAATATAGTGAAATGAAACATACCAAATACTTATCAAAGTTAATTAAGCGTTACAAAAATATATGAATTCATTTCAGATGATAAACTCAAATCTTCGCAACATAATTCAATACAGATATGATCTATGTAATAAAGTCTAGGTGTAGATAATATTCTTTTCTGAAGCGGACTCAATCTAATGTTCTTTACGGAACTTGGCTGAAGATAATATTCTTGTCAAGATCCGACTGCACACTGGTTATTTCTAAATTAGTGAAAGGTTTCGATGAGATAATGAATTGCAGTGCCTCTTAGGAATGATATTTCTACCACAAAACGTGACATATATTACTGTTTATGAGAGCACAGATACTCTTAGAGGCACTTAGACTAACACACGATACTGGCGGTTACAATTTGTGCGATAGGACACGAATGCCTACAGACAGAAAATAATAAAATATGTATGCGTTTTTCTTCAAAAATTGAATTTAGATTAAGATATTTAGGATAGAAACAAAAGCTGCGAAATACAGGAGTGATAATTGTACGTGTTACATGGGGAACCATAGTGTTGCTAAATGTACACAGCACATAAGAACATGAAAAAAAATGTTATTATTAACAAAACAAAAAAATTCATATTATTAGTTTTCTCTTGTTTCAACAAAGGAACATAACATTTTACGAAATAAATATTTTTAGAATAGTTTCTTTTTGCAGTTTATCTTGCGCTCATCAACAAAATGAAAAAACAAACCAAAACAAAACAAACAAAAAAAACAACAAAATCGAAAAAAAATCCTTAACAAGAAAAATAAATTCCTTGGTAATCCAGTCTAAATAAATATGTAACATGTCTCACCTATTGGAGCGCAATAGTTCACTGGATGAATCAGTAGTACAGATATTGCAGGAATTTGGAATCATTAGTGACACGAGCAAGGCACAGCGAAAAAAATGTCTAATTAGGCGAATGTATATTCAGTGCCATGGGAACGATATGCATACAATCATCACCATCTTCTAAAAGAGACGGATCACGTACAGGTCTGCCCATAGGTCAGTGACGTTATTTCATACACAAATACACTGTATCGACGAAGCAGAATTTCATCAAGGTATGGACAAATAAGCACAGATGGGATCAAAACATTCCGTGAAAGTATATCATTTATGAGATAATGTTATCTACCAAATATGAAAATAGAAGGGTAGTGAAACATAATACAACGAGAATATGTGTAACTTCATGTCATGAAAATGAAAAGTCAAGAAAAATGTGAAAATAAAAATAATAAGAGAGAATATTTGTAGCTGAACATGTGCAATATCCACGTAAGCAACGCTCATCTGACTGGCAAATGTAAGAAGAATAACAGCAGTCGCGAAATGGTACAAAGAATATGAGCATAGTATCATAAGTTCAAGAGGGCTGTCCATAAATTACGTCAAGAATTAGACGAAGAGGGAAGTCTAACATTTGTTGATAGTCGTCGACTTAGGAAATGAGGTTTTGACACTAAAGTTCATGTCATTAATACTTTTTTAACCAATTAAGTTATTTGAATTAGAAAACAAAATTACTCAATAAAAAGGAAACTAATGTAGTTAGTTTTTTCCGTACTATTTCTGTTATTTTAGGGGGTTTTTTGTTGGTTTTTGGGGGAGGGGGCCGATGGTGTTTAAATTGTTGAATATAGTTAATATTTGGGGTTTCTAAATTCTTGACTAGGTAGAAAAGGGTCAATAATTGCCAAATTGTTTGATGTTAGTAATGGACAGCCAGTAAACTTGGATGGTGTAGATTGTCATGTGACGTATTCCTTAAGAACGTTGTCTTCCCAATGAACTCTCTGAACCTCTCTCTGTCTTGGGCGATGTGGCTTGCATTTTCTAGCGATGTATTCATGTTATCTTTAATGTCGTCAGTCAATCGTCTTCTTGGTCTGCCCCTTCTCCTCTTCCCAGGTACTCTTCCCTCCATTATTTGTCATTCTAAACAGTTATGTCTCTTTATATGACCAAACAGGCGTAGTTTTGTAGATAGAGACCGAAAAAGAGATCACTGGTGAATGGTGAGAGGAGTTTACATGAAGACGTGAAGTATATTCATCCAAGAAAGCCGCATAGTTCCCTTGGTGTAAATTTTAGCAACCTAAATGTAAACTACCTCATCCCACACCCACATCACTCGGACTCGTTCACATTTTGAAATACGGAGAGGTTAGAACGTTGGTCTCACACTAGTGAGGTCTAGAGTTCGATTCCCGGTAAGGACTGAGTTTTTTTTCTGTCGGAAGGTAAATTAAAAAAACTCACCCTGTACATGACGTGGCGACAGCACGAACATGCGGCCTTTATCACACAGATATTCACTCCCCTCCCTGCAACTCCTTTACATGGAAATTTAGTATTGGCAGTATTAATAAAACAACAATCATGCTGTCGTAGCATTCATCAAGGTATGTTACATTTGTCTGGTAAACTCAGTGAATACAATCTGTACGTAGCATAACTCAACTCACATTAACCTTCTTTTAGAATAAACCTATAATTTACCCTTTTAAAATTATAATTATTTGGGCATAAGATAGCAGTATAATGTTAGCAGTGATTTGAAGGTATGTCATAATGTAGCCAGCTATACAATGCTTGAAGTGAACTGAAATGTCATAATGTAGCAATACAATGCTTGAAGTGAATTCAACTGTCATAATGTAGCAGTACAATGCCTGAAGTGAATTGAAATATCATAATGTAGCAACACTAGTCATGAAGTGAATTGAAATATCATAATGTAGCCAGCAATGCAATGCTTGAAGTTAAGTGAAATGTCATAATGTAGCAACACTATGCTTGAAGTGAATTGAAATGTCATAATGTAGCAATACAATGCTTGAAGTGAATTGAATATGTCATAGTTAATGTGAATAAGACAGAGAATGGTGGTTGAGGATGACGGTAGTATGAAAATTGAAAAATGTAAGTTTCTATGTGCGTCATATTAAAGAATTGATAAAAAAGAAGTGCGAAAACTGAGGGAGAGTTATGATGGTAGGAAAGAGAAGAAATGTTAAATATTGTAACGCAAAATATAATTACAAAATGATATATTTATTAAATGATGTCTGGAAAAATAAAACATTGAGTTAAAATCTAAACCATGATGAGAAATGAAAAACAAAAATTATAGAAGATTAGATGTATTAATGCTAAGAAGTATAGCAGATGATTATGAAAGATGAAAATAATAAAATATGAAAACTGGTGAAAAATGAGAATATAAATGAGAATTAAAGATAATGATGGAAGATGAGAAAAAGATAAACTTGAGAAAGATATAAGTTGACAAGAATAGTATATAGAATTGATGATATTTAAAATGGATTAAACATGTTAACAATAAAGACATTTAAAATACAGGATAAAAATGTAAATACATGTACATGAGCACGCACAAATCTATATGTAAGATGAAACCCATGAAAACATGTGCTAAAGTAAGAAAGAGAGAAACATTTAATGATTCCACGAAATAAGAATTTGAATAAATCAGAAGATGTACAGGATATGGATGAAAAGAAATGGAGATTTTGAAAAGAATAAAACCCAATTAGAAACGAGTGATTGACCGTTTTTCATGATAACGTACGTGATGTATCCGGTTCAGTTTGAAAGCTCCTGAGCCTTTGCCTATAAAATGGGTCATGGGTCGACATCACTCTTGATTCATTAACCCCACACTTAGATTTTCCCACTTCTACACACACACACACATACACAAACAAAGAACAATCTATAAATCAATGGGGAAAAATTTTCGACATCATCCTCCATTTTGGACTCAATGAAGATGTTTTATGTTACCACTTGAGCCCGGTCATCGATTATATTGATTAGGCCCGCCTCGAAGATTCACATTCAAGAAGCGAAGTCGATCAACTTTTATACAATTAGACAAAACATACCGTGTCACGCAAGATTGCGATTATCTATCTGTATGCATCGTAGATTCTCACATTTATCTTCAGTCATATAAATCGGTTGTACGTGCAGAGATGACAGATATATGCCTTTGATTACCTTCTGACAATATTCGATCCTTGTATAAAATATTTCCAAGATACTCTAATTTTATAATTTCTTTAATTTAACCCAAAACCATCATATGCTATATATCTCTTGCATCCTTGTGTACAGTGTACATTCAGAGCTTTATTTTATACCTAGTATACTCCAACACAAAGATGTGTGCAAGCTTTGTGAAGATGCCTCATAATCACAGAGGGTTAAAAAACATAATTATATAGGTGTTGTGCGGCATATACAAGAGGAAGAGCCTCACCATTATAGAAGTGTTGTGTTGCTAGTAGAAGAGGAAGAGCATCACCATTATAGAAGTGTTGTGCGCCATGTACAAGAGGAAGAGCCTCACCATTATAGAAGTGTTGTGTTGCAAGTAGAAGAGGAAGAGCGTCACCATTATAGAAGTGTTGTGCGTCATGTACAAGAGGAAGAGCCTCACCATTATAGAAGTGTTGTGTTGCAAGTAGAAGAGGAAGAGCGTCACCATTATAGAAGTGTTGTGCGTCATGTACAAGAGGAAGAGCCTCACCATTATAGAAGTGTTGTGCGGCATATACAAGAGGAAGAGCGCTACCATTATAGAAGTGTTGTGCGCCATGTACAAGAGGAAGAGCCTCACCATTATAGAAGTGTTGTGCGTCATGTACAAGAGGAAGAGCCTCACCATTATAGAAGTGTTGTGCGTCATGTACAAGAGGAAGAGCCTCACCATTATAGAAGTGTTGTGCGTCATGTACAAGAGGAAGAGCCTCACCATTATAGAAGTGTTGTGCGGCATATACAAGAGGAAGAGCGCTACCATTATAGAAGTGTTGTGCGCCATGTACATGAGGAAGAGCCTCAGCATTATAGAACTATTGTGTGGCATGTACAAGAGGAACAGCTTCACTGTATGTGCATGTCATCTAACAGGAGTTTACTCTTGCATACTGGTTGGCTTAATCGTCCACTGGTCAGACCTTCAGACATTCCATATGCTAAAATGTCAATATCAAATATTGGTATCAGCACTTTCTGAAGTGAAGCAAAAATGAATTTGTAAAATTTGGTTCTGTGTAAGTCATCTGCCGCAGACATCAATAATAAACATTTAAAAAACGAACATATTTGAGCATGTCCATACATTATGTCAGCAATTTTTGTCAAACATTGTGTTCACACCAATAATACTGTTTTATATACCAATTAAACTACCGTATCTTCTTATTCAACGTTCATTCTCAAACTCCTACTGGATCTCTCTTGTAGCAGGACAATGGTTCAACTATATTTCCAGCAGGATGTAGTCCAGAAAATAGAAATGCGATGCGTCACCGTTTTATTTGCTCCAATGGCCCGACACATCCGTCTTCTGCTACAAACTACTGTATAAAACACTATTATTGATGTCAACTCAACTTTCAACTTTAGCACTTTTTGTTATCTGAAAAGAATTATGTTGTTGTTTCCTTCATTTTTCTACTAAATATTGGGGTGGGAGATTTGTTAGACATAATTATTTTAGCAGGGGAGAAGTCACAATTATTTTATCAGGGGAGAAGTCACTAACTCATTCACAATTGTCGATATGCGGAGGAGTCAAAACATGGCAAAACAGATCTTAACCTAATTTATGAACATCATCTTAGTCGCTATATGGGAATACGTAATTCTAATTAAAACATATCTTGTCTAGAAAATTACTTGTAAAATGTTCTTATATTTTAAACGTCACGATTATATCAAATTACATTGTAGTACAATGCAGCAGATAGACTTAAATTAAACCACGAACAAGTACAACCCAGTTCTGAACGTGAGACGGGTCCACTAACCACTGTATCAGCGAGCTAACATATATGAAATCAGATTAGAATGACTAAACTCTAATGAAATCAAGCTACCATAAATTTTAATGTTAAACTAATGAGTGTTTAATTCAGTGTCCAAATTGCTGAATAGATTAAATAACAGTGTAATGAGATAGTATGTGCCAGTTCGGTGAGCTGTAACAAATACGAATTCGATTCATTGTCCTGTAACGAGTGTACAAGCAAATATTTGTCCACATTTTCTTAATAGATATAAAACTGGTTCTGTTAACTGTTGTGTGTAGTGTCACAAATTTGTTATGTTGTGACATGGTCATCTAGATACAATCAAGAACTAGCAACAATATTTGCCCTCACATCACAGTAACATGTATTTTTAAACAGAAAATCTCGGGAGTTCTTTAACAGAATTATTAATTTTCTATATGTCACCGTTACTATGAAAACGTCTCACACTAGAAACGTATATGTATATACACATATATATTCGCTAAATCCTTTGTCACCATTACTATGAAAAGTGTCAAATGAGTGTTATTTTTCGTCTATTGTTCTTTTTGTGAGCATTAAGTCTATCTGGCTCTTGCATTCTACGCTGTTTCATTTATACCATGTGTACACTTGTGACTGTTTAAAGAAGGTGTTTGTTATAAAGAGGTTGTGCTGGATGCATGTATCTGTTAGTTTGTAACAGTTGTCGATTACATTGTTTGTTGTGTCGCCGAAAAGTCTTTTTATATTCCTGTATTCCTTTTCTATTTGTTCCAAGATGTGCATTAAATATCCTAAAATATATATATAATCTTCGTTATTGCTGTTATTTATTAATCTGTTTACAAAAAATTACATCTTCAAAAATTCTTCTCTTTCGTTTTGCTGTTTGGTATGTTACATATGGGGCA
Organism: Meghimatium bilineatum; assembly: GCA_034231615.1. Taxonomy (NCBI): domain Eukaryota; kingdom Metazoa; phylum Mollusca; class Gastropoda; order Stylommatophora; family Philomycidae; genus Meghimatium; species Meghimatium bilineatum. Next base: position 64,701,109 of record CM067298.1, read on the forward strand.
TATGATGTGTAAATGTGTTTACTCAGTCTATTGTTATCGTGACTGCTATTGAACGTTCGTTCTGCTGTGTGACGTTGACAATTCCCTTGATTGTTGTTGGTTCTATCAGAAAGGCGACCCCTAATTTAGCTCTTGTAACTGGATCTCATTTAATTGAAACTGGGTCACAACTGAAATATGCATTTTAAATAACCGAAATCATTATTGTCAAACTAGCAATTGAAACATTTTTCCCATTCTTATTCTTTTCTTGCGTTTTCAAAATCTAGAATTCTTTTAGCAAGACAATGGTTTCACTAGATTTCCAGCAATATGTTGGAAACACTGGGTAAATATCAAAATTAACAAAAACATATATAAATATTACTAAAATAATTCATAAAACAACCTAACGAGACACTGTGACAGACGAGGTTTCAACTAAGAAGCCTTCATCTTGACAAACGAAGACGACAGTAATCAAATCTTCATGTGCTATTGTCCTTCTTCCCTTTTCTTTCCTTCCTATCACAACCATGGGTGTCTCTATGTACGATTTGTTTAATATGGTAATTGTTTATCTTAGTGAATGCTTTTTAGTCGAAACGTCGTCTATGACTGTGTCTCGTTATTAGGTTGTTTTATGACTTATTTTGGTAACACGTATACCTATTTTTGTACATTTGTGACTTGAAAATTGCTATGGATATCGACCACCCCCATCCTTTCCATATCATAAACAATTAAGTGAACAAATATGCGTTGTTTCACCGTTTTATGTGCACCGATGGCCCGATAAATCCGACTTCGGTGATGATAAATAACACGCTCTGTTTGTTATTTATTATTACCAATTTTTCTGAACCGGTAAATGTGTGTAGCCATATTGCTAGTAGACCATCTACAGGTCGCAATATGTTTATAATCATTGATCTTGGACAGTACTCTGGTCATCAATCTGATCGCTTTGTACCACCACGCTTGATCTTTTGCCACCGTCTGCTTCGCTATCGATCTGATTTACAGGCGCCTACATAAGTCTTAATTATTACTTGGACAACCGCTATAAAATAAAACTCTGAGATCTTCAAGTATTGTATCATGATTTATATCTAGATTACAGTACTGGTGCACATTAACATTCATCTCCAGATTACAGTACTGGTGCACATTAACATTCATCTCTAGATTACAGTACTGGTGCACATTAACATTCATCTCTAGATTACAGTACTGGTGCACATTAACATTCATCTCTAGATTACAGTACTGGTGCACATTAACATTCATCTCTAGATTACAGTACTGGTGCACATTAACATTCATCTCTAGATTACAGTACTGGTGCACATTAACATTCATCTCTAGATTATAGTACTGGTGCACATTAACATTCATCTCTAGATTACAGTACTGGTGCACATTTATTAAAGAGCTATTTGGGAGTTGGCATGAGAGAAAGACTGCAGTAGAAATGTTTATCATGTGGTAAATGAAAACAATATTTAAAATAAAGTATATGTGAATGAGTAAAAATTTCTTTAATTTAGCAACTTCTCTACACAGTCATAAGAAAACAATTTAGTTCGCATTTCTTGCGAAAATTTGTTTCTACAAACATATGATAACAATTTAATCCACATTACTTGGGCAACATTTTCTCTACAAACAAATGAAAACAATTTCTTTACATTCGTTTAGAAACATTTTCTCTGCTAGCTCAAATGAAAACAATTTACTGTCACTACATTCATTATATGCACATATTCTCTTCATCCATAAAGTGTATGCTTTTGGTACCTTATGTAATTTGTATATGCGGAGTAGTTTTGTTTTTCTTGACTTCTGCGTTCGTTCTCAAACTCATGCAGATTAGCAGGATCTTGTCCAGAGAACGGAATGCGCTGTGTCATGCTTTACAGGTATGCTGCGATATCTACGCCTTTCGGCGTGACACATCCGACTTTAGCATGGCTGTGAGTAATGTTGACCCCATATGGGATGTGACGACATCTCCATCCCATAACCTTCTTAGTCACCTCTTACGACATGCATGGCAGGTAAACGGTGTCGCTATTCTTTGCCCCCCCTGTCGGGCCCCGCCAACATATGGACGGTCTTTTTTAACTAATATCTTTCATTTTGTATGAACCTCCAGTATCGAATGATATCGTTCATTTTCATTATGTAGTTCATTTTTGTGTCTGGCAAAGGTCTCTTTTAGCTCCAACGTCGACAGTGTCTTATGTTCTTGTTTAATTCACATCTATTATTTATTATTTAAATTTATTATTTACATTTCTTATTTGCGCTTATTGTATTTTTAGCAATAGTAACATAAGCGGTATTACTGATTGTTCACGCTATCACAAAGCAAACGTCACTGCAAAGTAGATCATTGACCAGACCGTGACATATATCCAACAACAACCTTGTGTACATTTGTGAAGGGATAAAAATTCCAGCGTCGGGTAACAACCCTAAACAGGAAATGGATGACTGGGGTAACACATGGTAAATATCGAAATTAAAAAAATAGATATAAACATTACCAAAATAATTCATAAAACAACCTAACGAGACACTGTGACAGACGAGGTTTCGACTAAGAAGCCTTCATCTTGACAAACAAAGACCACAGTAATCAAATCTTCATGTGCTATTGTCCTTCTTCCCTTTTCTTTCCTTCCTATTAAAACCATGGGTGTATCTATGTAAGATTTGTTTAATATGGTAAAGGTTTATCCTGGTGATGGCTTTTTAGTCGAAACTTCGTCTATCAATCTGTCTCGTTATTAGGTTGTTTTATGACTTATTTTGGTAACACTTATACCTATTTGTGTACATTTGTGACTTGAAAATGGCTTTGGATATCGACGACCCCCATCCTTTCCATATCATAAACAATCGAATGCAGGTCGGAACGAAAATCTGAATATTAAAGTAAATTCCCAATGACTAACAAAGGAAACAGTAATGAAAAAGTCGTAATCTCTCGTAGTTAATTATGCAATCTCTTGAAACGCTAATAAATTCAACTGTTTCTATAGAGGAAGATGGTATTACTTTAGCTTATAATCACATACAGTAGTATCTCTTATAGTTGTTACACAATTAGAAGAATTTGTAGGTGAAGGGATATCTCTTCATTTACATTCATATCACGGTGAGCCAAGAAGTAAGATTACAGCAGAATCGATGCACACTTGAATAGCTTTGTGAAGGTAGGAATGCAATGCATGTACCACTTTGTGTACAGCGTTGTTCATCAGTACGAATAATTATACGCGTATACACAATGAGGTTCATGGTGTTTAAATACAACATCAACATAAGGTGTACAACTGTATAGGTGGTGTAAGATTCGTGTGTAAGGGTAATAAGCTCATTTTTATGCGAAATACAATTGTAACCAAAACGACAGAAAAGTGTAAATTCCAAGTAGTCGTTAATTTTTTTAAAGTTCCGTACATCTCAGAGAAGTAAATGTATTATAGAAAAGGTATCCGTGTCATTAGACTCGTACAGTTGAAGAACACTGTCAGATGAGACAATGTTGAAGGAATGAGTAACAATGAACTGGAACAGAGCAATAATTTCACAATTTAAATAAGTTATTCTGTCATCTGGGCTCAAAAGGAAAATGAATCTAGTAACCCACTTTTGCCTAACATGCATGTCACAAAGTCGCTTAGGGCGTAGTATACAGGGTTGATTATCACATTCTATTGACGGTTAAAGTGATTAATAGCGGCATTGTGAAAGCAGGGTGTTGGGTCGAATAGCGCATATATCGCAACCAAGATGCATAACATTATTGTATTCTGTTCTCGTATAAATGTTCATGTTCTACGATAGATGTAGTTGACCAAAGTATAAAACTCTTCCTACCATTTCCACGACAGTGATAAACCGTCACGGCGTAGATCTGACACAATCGTCGTCGCCTGGCAACAGATATAAATGCTGTCATAGACTAACGAAGCGCTCCGAAAGACATAACGAAACCGGATGCTCTAGGCTAAGTGGCGAAATCAATCACTGTATTTCACACTTCACACGAAAATCACGAAAATTCGTGCTCGTTTTCAGATAAAAATAAAAAAGAAGAAGCAGAAGAAAAATACAAGTAACCTGCTGTCATCAATCAAAACGCTTGAGTGGTAATATGCTCTTCACAGTTACAGTTCACTGGATATGATACATGCTATCAGCAATCACAGCCCGTGACGAGGAATTTGGTCTCATCTTCTGGAGGTCACTGTCCTGGTTGGTGTCAGCTATGAGAAAATACCACGACACCCAATGCTTTTCTCAGCGTCTCGATCCAGAACATTATTATCATCCCAGATTAAATGAAATCGGGTTATTTTTTGTTTAGCATTAATATTAGCCTACATCACTATCAGTCGTGTACATTATTTGATAAAAGACACAAGTAAAAATTGATAAGACAACACATGAGTGGAGAGAGAGGACAAGAAAATACAAAACATGAATTATGTAACTATACAAAATAAATGTTGCAGGAATTTTACAGAAAGATATGACTTAATATAAGTCTATTAAAAGAATTATGTATCAATCTGGTTTGTCTGTTATACCGTGGTAAGACCCACAGACCTACAGGCATAAGGAAATACGGGAACACAACACGGTTAAAGTTAAATTATAGTCAAGTATTATCTTGACAGTTCGTTCTCAACTCATGAAAGATATAGCAAAAATCTGGTTTTTCTGGTTAGCCACTGATAAGACCCAGATACGAGCATGCCAAAATTACTGATTGTATTGTAGTAAACACTAAACAGTACTATATTTTGGGAAGAGATTTGGAGGTGTGACACACAAAATGTAAATTAAAAAGGATCACTGGAAAACGGTGAAAGACAAAAGCCTAAGCCATAATATGTTTCACATGAGGATAGATATAGAAATGGAGAGAGAGAGAGAGAGAGAGAGAGAGAGAGAGTGGGGATAACCAAAAGAGTAGAGAACCAGAACGTGAAAACAACAAATTGGAAAAATATATAGTTGAACGCACATCTCCTTGAGATATATGTATGAGAAATATATAGTTAAACGTATACCTTCTAGAGACATGCTACGAGACATATAGTTAAACGTATACCTTCTAGAGACATACTACGAGAAATATATAACTAAACATATACCTCCTAGAGCTAGTTAAATCTATACCTCCTGGAGACATACTACGAGAAATATATGGTGAAAAATAGTGTACTTAAAAATGGAGAAAGAGAGAGAGAGATAGAGAGAGAGAGATAGAGATAGAGAGAGAGAGTGGGGATAACCAAACGAGTAGAGAAGGAGAAGTGAAGACAAAAAAGTGGAAAAATAAATAGTTGAACGTACAGCTCCTAGAGACATACAAGAAATATATAGTTAAACGTATACCTTTTAGAGAAATACTATGACAGAGTCTTTGTGAGATGATAGCCTGAACCTTCACCTGTCATTTGTAAAAGGCAATACACCCTGATATAATCAAAACGGACTTTCAATAATATCAATATATTTTCGTGAGTGTGGGACATCATTAACTCACATTGGACAATTCAATAGATGCGCCGATCCGCGCCTAAATAAATCCATTAGAGTCGTTTCATATACCTATTATGTTATTCCTTTCGGGATGTTCCATCTTTACTTAAATCTTCCATAGTCTGGAGAGTAACAGTGATTCATATTCCTGAGAATCTTTTGATGGAACAGAGTCCCTTAGCGAATTAAGTCATCACGATTCATTTATCGAATTCTGTTATCTTCCGTTACAGGAATAATTGATTAAAGCAGAATTATATATTGCTAGATATAGAAAACCAAGAGACAGCGAGTTTCTAAATTGTGTTCCATTATGTCAATCGGTGGTTTTGTACTTTTAACTACAGACTGGTTTTTTTCTGGAATCTCTTATGACGGAATATGTGTGTCCATATTTTTTCCAAATTCCAGATGACTTGTATGCGTATTGTGAAGTGAAATGGCATGGCATATGAGCTGTGAAGTTACTACTCACTGTGACTGTGACGTGCAATGTCATATGAGCTGGAAAATCTCGACTCACTGTGAGTGTGACGTGCAATATCATTTGAGCTGGGAGGTCAATACTCACTGTGACTGTGACTACCATGCAATGTCATATAAGCTAGAAAGTAAATACTCACTGTGACTGTGACTGACGTGCAATGCCATATGAGCTGCGAGGTCAATACTCATTGTAATTGACGTGAATGTCATGTGAGTTGGGAAGTTAATACTCCAGAAAAGACTGCTGTTACATTCATGAAATTGTAAGATCGTCAGCCGATAATAGTATTAATTGCCTTTGTGTTTTCTTCGTCAGTACCAACATAAAATAAGACAAGGTATACGGGAAAACTATGAATTAACTATATTATTTTTGGTTAAAACAGACAGCAAAATTATACTCGCCTACATTATAGTGAAATGTGGCTCCGCCATTTGGCTCCGCCAAAATGGCCGACTAGAACGAATGTGTTCTCTTTACGGTGCTCGATTAACGGTTGTTCCATCCCGAAAGTAATGGCAACCTACGGGAATATTGTGCCTAGAAATTTTCAATGAATTAACCGAACTTTTTCTAGAGACATAACTGTGTAGAAAGACAAATAATGGAGGGAAGAGTACCTGGGAAGAGGAGAAGGGGCAGACCAAGAAGACGATGGACTGACGACATTAAAGGTAATATGAATACATCGCTAGAAAATGCAAGCCACATCGCCCAAGACAGAGAGAGGTTCAGAGAGTTCATTGGGAAGACAACGTTCTGGAAGGAATACGTCACATGACACATTATAGTACTCATTAAGTCAGTTAATAAGATTAATTTTCTACCTACTGCAATTATTCTGATTAATTTTCTCACTATTAATTTCTGATTAATTTCCTCACTGTCACCTCCCTGCTGCAGTTAATAAGGAGATTAATTTCCTCCCTGCTTCAGTTAATAAGATTAATTTCCTCCCTGCTTCAGTTAATAAGATTAATTCCCTTCCTGCTTCAGTTAATAAGATTAATTCCCTCCCCATCAATGTATTGGGGTTATTTTTTCTTCTTTTGCTGTAAGGCTAGACAGGATTGAATGTCGATTGATTTTCTGGCAATGGCATATTTGGTCGTTTGATACGTAGTAATATTGTGACGTCTCGGAACGCTGATAACTTCTTCAATCCACCACTTTTTTGGTCTTTCTCTGACCCTTTCTATTTTCATGTTGTATGCTCTTGCTGCTGGCTAATAATGGTTCATTCTCATTAAGTGGACGAACCATTTCAGTCTATGTTTTTTCGATATATTTAACAAAAGGCGTTTTTTAAGAGTTCTTATAAACTCTTCACTCCTCAAATGATCTCCTTTTTTTCTGTTTGCTACTATTCTTACTTAATATTCCAGAGTGTTGGTTACTAAACACAATAACAAAAAGAAAACTACGCCTGTTTGGTCATATAAAGAGACATAACTGTTTAGAAAGACAAATAATGGAGGGAAGAGTACCTGGGAAGAGGAGAAGGGGCAGACCAAGAAGACGATGGACTGACGACATTAAAGGTAACATGAATAAATCGCTAGAAATTGCAAGCCACATCGCTCAAGACAGAGAGAGGTTCAGAGAGTTCATTGGGAAGACAACGTTCTGGAAGGAATACGTCACATGACACTATTCTTAGACATTACATTTGACACATAGTATCCATTCTCCCGTGTGTTGTCGAGGCCCGAAAGGGGAGCAAAGAATAGCAACCCTGTTTACCTTCCACGCATGTCTTAAAAGGCGACTAAGGAGGTTATGGGATGGAGTTGGCTGTTCCATCCCATATAGGGTCAGAGACCCGAAGTCATGCTGAAGTCGGATGTGTCAGGCCGAAAGACGCAGATATCGCAGCAATGCTGTAAACCATGACACAACGCATTCCGTTCTCCGGACTACATCCTGCTAATCTGTAGGAGTTTGAGAACGAACGCAGAAGAAGAAGTATCCATTCTCTCTTGTTCATTTGTTAGTGTCCATGTCTAACATTGCTAACACAGTGGCGGTATGAAGATCGAATTTATGATTTGCCTTTTGGTTTCCATAGGAATAAACTAGTGTTACAAAACTGGTGTAAGTTCATAAATTACGTAGTTGGCATTTTTTAAAGTCTCGTCTTGATCTCCCTGTTCATTCTTCCGACGTCTGTAAAATCCGTCCAAGATATTTATACCCTTCTACTTGTTTCAATAGTTGGTCATTTATCTTTATGTTCATTGACATTAATCCCTGCCTATAAACATTTCTTCCTAATTTTTTTCAGTGATCTTTGCATTGTGATTGAGTCAGACAGATTCCGTTGGGTAGTTTTATGTGATATTGCGTATCTTCACTTACATTATGGAAGAGACAATGATTGTCAGCAGAGCTGATCAGATAGGTCATTTGGGTGGTAAGCTAACTACCTCACTACTACAGTTAATGATTTTATTTTTCTTCCGATTGCAGAAAACATGATTAATTATCTATCTTGATTCTTGATTAGAAACCAGCATGATAGCACAGGGACATTCCCATAAGTGAACCGCTCTCCTTTCCAGCAGCCATCCAAGTGTATGCAGACCCAAAGCGTCAGTCAGAAGATGATTATGTGATCCTCGGATCTTTTCAGAGAAGACATACTTTTGTCCCTTCACCCCTGGTCACCTCTATTTCTGTCATCCTTTTTATCTGCATGTTATTATCTCCAGTATCATATGCACTCTGTAGCAAATCAATGACTTCCCTGATTAAGTCGGCCCTAATTTTAAGTATATTGTCCACTCTACTTCAGTCAATAGGATTAACACCCTCCTAATTGCATTTAATATGTGTAATTTCCTTTCTACTGCATTAAATGAGATTATTCTCCTTCCTACTTCAGTCAATATGATTAATTCCCTTCCTACTGCAGTCAATAGGATTAATTTACATTCTACTGCAGTCAATAGGATTAACTCCCTCTCTGCTGCAGTTAATAGGATTAACATTCTTCTCGTTGCAGCTCTATTAATTCCCTTCCTACTGTAGTTAAAATGATCAAATTCCTCGCTGCGTTTCAGACATGTGTCTTAACTAGGTTCATTACAATGGAGATAATAATGATAATTACTCAAGTAGAAAGACAAGTACGCTACCCAGTTTCTCCTTGCAGAGGAGAAGAAAGTATGATTAAACACTAAGGAATTGTCAGCTTCGATTGTCGCTATCCTCAAAAATATTTATATAGACGTACAATCTCCTCGTACTTTTCTGTTTATTACTACTCCTATTAGCTGTGGGATTCATTTTCGCAAGTCATACTTCAGCAAGACCGAAGACGTAGGTTTGCTGTTATATATCAAGACAGAAAAATCTGTTATATACTATTACCCACAGATTTTGTTTACGTAAAAAAAAAAAGTAAAGTAACCCATAGCATTTATTAAAGCCGTAGGGGTGTGAGATGTTAGCGATCTCACATTTCACAGGCTCTGCAAATGAGGGCGGTAGCCATCTCCTCTCCCTCGCAGTCTTTACTTCCGGGATTAATCCGGTACCCATTTAAGGCTGGGTCGACCTGGGAGCCGTTGCGATCTGAAAACATTTCCGCCTCAACTGAGGAATGAACCCAGGACCACCCATATGCGAAGCCAGTGAGCTAACCACTGCGCTAACGCGGCCATTTGTTTAAGTAATGTTCATCAGATATATAAGACGACTTAAACAAGAAAGATAACTTAATTTGGGCTGAAATAAGAAATGAGTGAATGATACAAGAACTCATCCAGCAATAATTAAAACCGTACGATACAATCATTACATCTGAGATGGGAATCATTATATCAGAGATGGGAATCATTATATCAGAGATGGGAATCATTATATCAGAGATGGGAATAATTAAATCAGAGATGGGAATAATTAAATCAGAGATGGGAATCATTATATCAGAGATGGGAATCATTATATCAGAGATGGGAATCACTATATCAGAGATGGGAATCACTATATCAGAGATGGGAATCACTATATCAGAGATGGGAATAATTAAATCAGATATGGGAATCATTTTATCAGAGATGGGAATCATTATATCAGAGATGGGAATCACTATATCAGAGATGGGAATCACTATATCAGAGATGTGAATCACTATATTAGAGATGGGAATCATTATATCAGAGATGGGAATCATTATATCAGAGATGGGAATCATTATATCAGAGATGGGAATCACTATATCAGAGATGGGAATCACTATATCAGAGATGGGAATCACTATATCAGAGATGGGAATAATTAAATCAGAGATGGGAATCATTATATCAGATATGGGAATCATTATATCAGATATGGGAATCATTATATCAGAGATGGGAATCATTATATCAGAGATGGGAATCATTATATCTGAGATGGGAATCATTATATCAGAGATGGGAATCATTATATCAGAGATGGGAATCATTATATCAGATATGGGAATCATTATATCAGAGATTTGAATCATTATATCAGAGATGTGAATCATTATATCAGAGATGTGAATCATTATATCAGATATGGGAATCATTATATCAGAGATGGGAATCATTATATCAGAGATGTGAATCACTATATTAGAGATGGGAATCATTACATCAGAGATGGCAAATTCTTTTGGTCGATGGGCCGGAGTGAGCCTTTTTCGTATGGTGGAAAATATTTTGTGTAATTCTCGAAGTAGTGTTTTCTGAACTGAATGGACACGGCGTATTATGACCAATCATCGCAGGAGATGTTGACGACAGTTTCAGTCTTCATATATTTGTGTATGTAAATGACTGAAAAATAAAATAATGGAATAAAAATCTCCTTCCACATGTCGGACACGTATGATTCGTGTACAAAAATAAAAGAGTTGAGCCCAAAACATGTAATTAAATATAAAGAAAACTATAATTATGACAACAGATAGTGAAAATACAGCCAAATATAATAATTGACATTTTCGAATTAGAAGACATAACAAATTTCCAGTCTTTGGACACAAAAATAAATAGCTCAGGGGACTGCGATGTGGAATCAGGAGAATTACTGCAATGGTGACACTGAAATTTGCACAAATTAGAAATATTTGGCAAAGTACCAGCAGCAGAGCCAACCTATGTATGATCAGAACATGAGTATATCCAGTGGCAATAAAGGCGAGGCATGTACATTAAATAAAACAATAGCAAAGAGAATCGCTGCTTTTGAAATGAGATGTTACAGAAGAATTTTACGTATACCATGGACAGCTAAAAGACAAATCAAGAGCGCTTATATCAATAAACGTCGAAGAGCGCTGGCTCTTTAACTACATCCTAACAAGAAAGTTGTGGTGTGGTTTTTTGTGGTGTCATATAAAGAGACATAAAAGCATGGATAGATTAATAGCTGATGGCAGAGTTAAGGGCAACAGAAGAGAGCGTCAAAGACGGCGATTGTGCAGTGATATATCATATTGCTTAGACATGTCTCTAGCTGCGGCAAGTCAACTCATCCAGTATCGTGGAGTGCTGAGGGAATCCATGAGGAAGACTACTACGTTCTGGAAATAATGTCACATGAGAGAGATGATCAACATTGAGCATCTGTGTGCTATTCTGTCTTCTCGAGCATCATGTTTTCTCTGAAATGTGATGCTTCTCTGCGAAGCAAGCATCTTTACTGGCGTTACTGCGCTACACTGGGCGAAAAACTCCCATGGTATGGTGTAGATATTGATTATTATTTAAGAATTCAGAGAATCATTGAAGAGAGTTTCCTCTGTACTTCCGCCCCCCCCCCCCTCGCTCACCACACACCAGCTGTTTTGAGATACATTTGTCAGGTATGGTCACATTTTCGGACTGTCCCATACAGGCCTTCTTGAGCATTGTAGAAATGATTGGCATATTGACTTGTGAGGAATTGAGTATCGGATACTTTATCATGTCACTTTACCACTTTGTGACAGTGTGTATAGATAGTACTGTTAGGTCAGTTTGCCGAGCCAGAAGACAAATCGTATGTCGCTTTTTGTCCACCACTGATTTTCAGACACGGTTCAGTAATAAGAAAAGTAAACATATTTGGATTAGGTTTTGTTGCCTACCAAAACAAAAAGAAAAATAGGGAGAGGTATACTGCCTAACATTCAAAAGCATCGAATATTAGAATGCAGATGGAGGTGACAGCAGTTCTCACCTGACGAAACCACCAACTGCATACTGTGATTCGTTTAATTTAATTTTAGAGCAAGCAACATAAAATAGAAACGTGATTGATAAGAAAGTAGTTTGTCAATCTTCTCAACAACTTTCACCTTATCACTTGGACCTACTGTCCATGTCATGAAGGAATAAAAGACACAATAGAGCGAATATATTGACAGGCAAAGCTATAATAGATAGCATACTGATACGAAGAGACAGAATTGAGTATTGCAAAGTGACGAAGAGGAGGCTGAATGAAACAATGTGTGTCTTCGTAGAATAATGTAAATTGTGTTTTTCGTCCATAATAAGTAACGATGGCCATCTGCTACACTCATGTCAGTAAGAGTTATGTTTTTGACTGGAAGTGAAGGTCCTTGAATAAGTAGAGTTTCGTATGATCACTTTAAATAGTATTAGGTCTGCCTGTCTTTCTTGCTACTCTCCGCTGTTGAGCAGATGCATTTCTACTTTTCTAAAGATGCTGTCTTTTTTGTGTTGCTGTAAAGCGTCATGTAGCTCTGTTTCATGTCATATCTTCCAATAGTGCCTTAGTCTCTCTACGACTGTAGTGTAAATGTATCTACTCGAGTATGCCCAGTGTGAATCCATATTGATCCTCTAAAAATAAAATAGATTGCAGACATTTGTTTAGTGTAGAATCTAGTGATCCTTCTGTATCTACATTTGCTAGTGTGCTAATATCTCATCTATTCGTCTCTTTGATTTATTTCCTTGGAATACTATATTCCAATAATTTATATATATATATATATATATATATATATATATATATATATATATATATATATATATATATATATATATATATATATATTCTGATGTGACACATGGAAACAGTAGGGCGAACGAGAAAAACAAAGAGTAAAGTACGTCCTCTCTGGGAAGATTTCAAAAACGCATAACAAAAAACTTACTAGGACATTGAGCGTATACACCCTTTGATAAATGATGGCCTTAGCGAGCTGAGCATTTATAGGAATGTCGTTAGTGTCATGATGCTGGTTCAAAATTTAGAATACAGTTGGCAGCGTGTGCTATTCAGGATGTGGCTATCAACCCAGCATTTTTGGCTGTAGTTATTATTTTCTAGGCAATATAAATACATGCCTTTCTGAACGGTCCGGATACTCATAAGTCTGTGGCGAAGATCGAACTCAGTACATTGGTCGTCACAGACGCGCTCTTTACCACTTCGCCACAGAGCCGGATTTGAATCTAGTACATGCTTTAAATACAGGGCATGAGAGAATAATGTTTTTTTGTTCTGAAAATTGACAGGTTGTCAGCCTATCTCTCAACATTCCCGAGTCGCCTCCTATGGCAGATCAGAACAAAAGACAATGGCCCTATTCTTTGCACATTAATTAGAAGTCCAGGTTCCGGTCGCTATATGGGCGACTGACCAAGAAACTATACGAAGACGGATATTAATGACGCAGAGAAGCTCAGATATTGATTGCAGTCAAACATTAAACCATTACAGAATGCATCCGTTCACCAAATCACATCCTGATATTCTGCATGAGTTTTTGAATGAAAATGAAGAAAAAGAGAACTATGATTACTTGAAATATTCTAGTGACTGATATTCCTAATGCTTTTTTTTTGCACCACCTTGTCACTATTAGAACAGCTGGGATATATATATATATATATATTCAAACAGAATCTCACAGAAACTAGAAAACATTCACATATTTCAGAGAAGTCAGGACGATGAAAGGACAGGAAAACAAGATAAACGCTGGAGCATGTAAGAGATTGTGAACGTGTACAACAGCAAATGAAATAAACAGAAACTCTTTGCCTGTGAAATGATGAGATCAGTGTTTAGCCTAGGGAAATCGCACACCGATTTCAACACAATGGTATAAAATATAATAAAACATAGTATCACACAGAAACACACAGTTTAAACATTTAAGATTGGAATGAGTACATGTGAAGGATAAGTACTTAAAGTCAAGATTGTAAGAAAAATGTAGCTAATATCGCTACGTATTTAAAATAATCGTTTACATGATAGCGGTATTTGAAGATCGTCACACACGCTGTAGACTCACGTGAAAATTCACTAAGATCCTTACTCATGCTGGTAAACTCACGTGAAAATTTGTTAACAAAAAAAAACAGGTGGTGTTTACCTCATCTGGTGAGGATTTGGATGTTGTACATGTGCTTTCAGTATCATATATAGAGCCTACACCCACGTGAGCAAATCAAAAGCACTCCAACGATATTCCAATGAGATGATCTCTGTGGGTAGAATGCCAGCCCTTTAATCATTATACAAATGTTCCTTTCTTGCTATTTAATCCTCTAGTAGCTAAACAAGTAGTCTTTTTTAAATGTTGTTTATTTTTCTTCAAGAATACGTACAAGCAACATAGGCGATCATGTCATTTTTTAACATCTGTTATTCTTAATACTATATGTAATCGTATTTGTTTATTTATTTAGAGGTGTATTCCCTATTTTTAATATAGGTGGTTCTATTGGAAAAAGAAAACATATTTTAAACATTTTTATCGGAAACGAGGGCATTGTAACATTTCTTGACAAAATCGGGTTGTTAAATTGGGTACATTAACTACATTCATTTCATTTATGGAAATCCAAGCAATGGTGTATATGCCCTAACCAGGGCGGATTTGCCTGTTTCCCCTACCTAGTTTCGCCTCCGAACAATATATTTCCTAAGTATGAAGTAGATCATTAAATGCAAAATACAGGAAATAACACCATATTTGACCTCCACTTCTTGACAAGATACTATAAAAATATGTATGCAATTAATATGGTACATTGAAAAATATATATCTCTAGCTGCAAGAAAGAAATTTTTACGCTTTTCAGAAAAATAATTCTGAGCAAAATAACAGATTACAAATGTCACACTAGTTGGCTGACATATGTCTTACTCCGTGATTATCATTAGCAGGCGACATAAAGTATACGCAACGTAAGAAATGAACAAAATGAGATAGGTAGGATCAGTAAAAAGAATAACATATAACGCCATGGGTTGTCAAGTTGTTTATATACTTGAAATGTGGTCTTAAAAGAAACACACTAGCAGAAATGAACAATAAATATAATTCACGAGATTAATAAAAACACATAGACGAAAACGGTCAAACAAGCTGATAAGAGAATACACCAAACAATGTGTTTCTACAGCAATACAAAGGAAACAATGGACATATCGGGCGTGTACTTAAAATGAATTAAAATAGACTGCCACTATAAGAATTAAATGAATAGTTGGATGCAAAATAAAGAGAGAAACAATCTTGACTATGGGTCTCAACAACATGCAAGATTTACACAGTAGCATCACATCGCTCAAACTGGAGCGCTGGTTTCCGTCAAAATGACGATTTCGACCCCAAAGGAACATCGAAATATAGAATAGATAAATAGATAAGACAGACAAGCAGAATAGAAAAATCAGAGAGATTAGACAGACCAGACTGTAAGATGTCTAAACAGACAAGACCGACCAGACATACTGAACAGGCAAGACAGACCAAACATACTAAACAGACCAGACAAACCAGGCAACCTAAGCAGAAAAAACAGACTAAAAAGCTAAGACAAACTAAACAGGCAAGACAGACTAGGCAGACCACAAAACCACACCGAACCAGACCCATCGGTCTGGACTGGATCCGATAATATTAGACAGGACCAGACCCAGTCAAAATCATATCAAACAAGACCAGACCCAGTCAAAATCATATCAAACAAGACCAGACCTAGCCAAAATCATATCAAACAAGACCAGACCCAATCAAAATCATATCAAACAAGACCAGACCCAATCATATCAAACAAGACCAGACCCAATCATATCAAACAAGACCAGACCCAATCATATCAAACAAGACCAGACCCAATCAAAATCATATCAAACAAGACCAGACCCAATCAAATCATATCAAACAAGACCAGACCCAGACCAGACAGATTGATATAAAATTTTAGAAAACGTTTACTAGGAAGACACAAGTTAATATAATCCTGTAACTAATATAAGACAGTAAGTAATATATGCAAATAGAAAGCTTCAATATAATTGTGTTTCATTTAGCCAACGTATTGATATAAGCAAAATTAGGCAGCGATTGTGAGCGCCAAAATTAATCCCCAGGGCACAACACGCGAAATAAATGTAATTAATATGAATATTGATGCCTCAATATCAAAATAAGAGAGGAAAGCAAACAAACCTATATATCTTCCTTCATTAGACAAAGGCGTTGGACTTACATCGGCCATGTTCTCAGAATGAACAGCCTAAGAATTCCCCAGCAATCACTATATTGGGTGCCACCTGGAGTAAGAAGAAGAGGGAGACCTAGAGAAACTCTACGAAGAACCATTAATAGAGAAGGCATGTCAATGAACCTAAACAACACGCAACAATTGAAAGACCTGGCAACACAAAGACAGAAATGGAAAGCTATGGTTTCTGCCCTATGCGCCGCCTATGGCCCTGGAGGAACATAACATAACAATATCAAAATGCCTAGATTCTACTCTGACAATGGGGGAAAAAGAAGAAAATCTAAATATAGTATTAAAGATGGAAATAAATATTCAAAGCAAATTTTCAACAAAAAGAACTTATCAAGATACAGAGAATTGGAAAACATAAAAGATGGACAAGCCCGTAGGTGAATGAGCTATATAGTTCACTCCATTCGTAGAAAAACAGAGCATTAAATTTAATGTTGAGATAAGTCGGACAGAATCACCGATTCGTGGTTATTCATAGATACGATCAACATTTTGCAAAAATTTGAATTGAAGACTCCTACACGTATTTGTATATAAATTTACTCTAAGAGAAATATATCAGTCATACATATAGTCCTGAAACACTATAAGAGAAACGTATCAAAGTCCTACCTGTAGTCCTGAAACACTCTAAGAGAAATATCAAAGTCCTACTTGTAGTCCTAAAACACTCTAAGAGAAACCTATCAAAGTCCTACCTTTAGTCATGAAACTGACTATTGTGATGGGCTCAGGGATACGAAAATTAACCATGTAGCAGAGTAGACCAAGCCGAAATGTTGACCAAGTTACCTGTCAAGATAACAAAAAGTTTGCTTTTTACCTGTGAAGATAAGATATCATGCAAGATAAAAACGAAATAATGAAGAGTTAAGCCTCTCTGCTGCAGAGCACGTCTATCGTTCTTCCCATGTTGGATTTGATGCCAACATAAAGAAATATTGCAAGAAGACACAAAAGGGAAACAATATTAACAGCATAGTGTTTATGTTTATATTGTTTATAACATATTTGTGGAATCTATGGGCAGAACTATACGGAAGACGAACTAGATGTCCGGGCGAATACTGATAAAAGCATTATGCACCGCTGGATTTTGATTTTTTTTTTCGTGATGTAGATAGCAATTTAATAATAAAGTTCTCAGATAGGAAGTAGATGACAATATAGTAATAGCTGGTCTCAGATGGGAAATAGAGGTAAATGTAGTAATACATGTTCTCAGATAGGAAGTAGATGGCAATATAGTAATAAATGTTATCAGTTCGGAAATATATGTCAATAAAGTAACAAATGTTCTCAGGTCGGAAATAGATGGCTATCAGATACGAAGAGATTATAATCGCCAAACCTGATATATTACAGGAAGAAGGGTGGAAAATTTTGCGGGTGGTGGTTATCATTACCACATGTTTGAGAGTCGCCACGACGTGAATTAGTCTCAACATACACCTAAGGCATGATGTGCAAGACCAACTAACATAACAAAGATATCAAGTATTCTCTGTTGTAGGTATCGTTATAATGTGTAGCTACTGTGATCATGTTGTTAAAACTACTGTCATAGCGATTTCGTAGAAGAAATAACCAAGTCTCGGACCATTTGATCATCTAAATGGTCATGTGCTGTTTGTATAGATGATGCGTAAATAATGTTCCTGAACGAACAGTAACACTTTATATTTGGTTAAGGTGTACTTAAGAGAGTCTTACATCAATTACACATTTCTGTGATCATCGTGGACCATCATTATATCTATTTTCGTTGGTCACGTTGTATAAATTTATGTAAATAACCAAAATTACCTCCATATTTATGTGTTAGCAGCCAACGAAAATCACTAGAAAAGTTAGTGCGTCACATTAGATGGGTGATTCCAATTTTGCCCACATGTCATGTAATAGATGGTCACGTCTAGGAGTGTGTTGTTTACAGCCATCTCAATAAATGTACAAACGACCATGTATATTTGAAATTACAAAATTTATGAAGAGAAATTGGTACCATATTCTATTCAAGATATAATCATCAGTATAAAATTGTTGCCTGTATTGATGTTCTATAGATTATTTATATCTGCTATTACTTTATGAACGAAGCAAAAGCAGAGATACCTGCGTCGAGATTTGAACTCGGTACCTTGGCTATCACACGCGCCTTCTGTACCTCACCACCACAGTTACGGATGAAACATAAAACTACACTTATCATCATCAGGTGCCATGCCGGGTGGCGTAGACGGTCATGGCTCTCCACAGCTCTCTGTCCACAGTATTATGTATCAAAGTCGTTGTTGTGTCCTTGCCGTGCCAGGTTGTCAAACTGTCTAATATTTTCTCACGTTGTCCCCCTCTGTTCTGGTGCCTTCAATCTTGCCTGTTGTGATTATGTTCTCTAAACCTGTCTGTCTCATGAAGTGGCCAAAAAAAAAGAAGATTGCCTTTTTCTTATATTGTTGATTAAGGTCCGTTTCGCATTTAACTCTTTCAACACCTCTACATTAATTTTTTTCCGGCAGTCCATGGTATTCTCAGTATTCTTCTGTAGAACCACATCTCTGTTGCCTCCAATCTCCATCTTTCCAGTTTGTTTATTGTGCAAGACTCAAAACAAAACTACACTACATTGTATAAATTAAATTCCTTTACTAATCAGACATTCTACCATTTTAAATAAAGTTAAATTTTACACTTGAATCCGGAGTTAAACAATCGTATATTAAGCGAATAAAAGCAGAGAAAGGAAGTTCATGTCCTTTAAATTTGTGGGTACAAATTTAATAGCTCTGAATTAAATACATTTACACGGGATAATTATGTGAAATCTTGAGAACAGGCCAGAAGCCGTTTAATAAGTCGGTGGATTTAACGTGAGCAATCGTAGGCTGAATTTGCTTCAGTTAATCGGGAAACATTCGTGAGTGAGCTGATTTTCATTGGACGAATATTCGAATCTATATAACTTATTAGTTAAGCCTATTACAACCAAAGCACTTATGGCAGGAACACAAGCAAACGGTTTCTTTTTCATTAGTCAGTTTCTGTATTGTACTCAAGTTTTGAGTGATTTCTTTCTAATTCCTGTCCCACTAATATCCATATTTTTTTATGAATCTTCCACTATGTCTTCTATCATCAAGCGGTGTGTACCATTCAGGATTTAATTTCTGGATAAGTAAACGTAAACGTTTATTTGCTGAATGAATTGTGGTTAACTTGTACCCAGTGGTAACACATGTATATAGCTAAAACAACCGATTTTAGCTGATGAGTGGCAACAGCTAACATTCCATCACGTTTCGCGCGTATATATTATATATATGTATAATATGTAATATATATATATATATATATATAATAAATATACAGTAGAAATTCGATTATCCGAATCCCAATTAACCGAATCTAATTTTAATGAAATAAATTTAGAGCAAGAGTGTTAGCGGACGAGGTAGAGAGATCCCGAGGCAGTGCGCACATGCATTACCGTGGTATTAACAACTGGAGTTATTAATAGCAGAGATGCAATGAGTCATTGCACTCTTCTATTGTGCAGATCGACTATTTTTTTTGTAAGTTTGATTCGTGATCTATTCAGTGTGCACTGTTCGCTCTATTCAAGTTGCACTGTGTTTACTGTTACATAGTTGCTTACATATTAATGTACTTTTAGCTATACTTCTTCTTCTTCGGCGTTCGTTCTCAATCTTCTGCTGGATCTCCCTTGTAGCAGGATCATGGTCCTACTAGATTTATAGCAGGATGTCGCCCTGAGAATAGAAATGCGTTGCGTCACCGTTTATTTGCGCCAATGGCCCGACACATCCGTCTCCGGTGGGTTTTATCAATACAATTTCGTTAATTTCAATGTGTGATTATTTGTATGTACACTGCTTTGCTTCATTCCTGAATTATATCCAATTATCTGAATTTTCGTTTATCCGAATCTGCTTGATCCCCCAATTAATTCGGGTAATCGGATTTCTACTGTATATATATAAGCAGCACTTACAAGAGATTTCATGCAATCGTGTGGGATAGAAATTTTAATGCTTCAGACTAAGCTAGATGTTTACAGATCAGATGTAGTGCCAGTTCTGTTGTATTCTAGAGAAATATGGACCGTATATCGATATCATGTTAGGACGATAAATCTCTTCCGCACAATGTGCATAGCAAGGTGATGAATATAAAATAGTAAATTAATATTCCGGATACCAATGTCATTGACGGAACAATTATACTTTCTGATAAACACACACGTTGGTTGGGTAGATCATGCAGTACGTATGCCGTATCACCATCTACTAGAAATATTCATCTTTTGTGACATGTAGAATGGTATTTCATGATGTACAAGAATGGTATTTACGGTTTCAACATACGGCTGTGAAACATGGACTCTAAGTAAAACAGCGGCAAAGAGGATCAACGCCTTCGAGCTAAAATGCTACAGGAAGATACTTAGAATATCATGGAAGGATAAAATCAGAAACTCAGATATTATAAACACACTGAATATTCCAGAGTGTTGGTTACTAAACACAATAACAAAAAGAAAACTACGCCTGTTTGGTTATATAAAGAGACATAACTGTTTAGAAAGACAAATAATGGAGGGAAGAGTACCTGGGAAGAGGAGAAGGAGCAGACCAAGAAGACGATGGACTGACGACATTAAAGATAACATGAATACATCGCTAGAAAATGCAAGCCACATCGCCCAAGACAGAGAGAGGTTCAGAGAGTTCATTGGGAAGACAGGTTCAGAGAGTTCATTGGGAAGACAACGTTCTGGAAGGAATACGTCACATGACACAAGATAAGCATTACACAGACCATTTGATTATATCACTGAAAGCCTTTAACATAAAGCACGACGTTGGAAAGATGCTACAAACAGAGTTCCGTGGTTATCTGTAGTTGAAAGATGCTACATTGTATGGAAAGGGAGAAATGCAGCAGCTTAATAGCAGTCACTAGGTGTAAAGTTGAATACCATTAAAGTGATCATCCAATGCCCAAACTGTCCAAGGATCTTTAGGAGCACCACAGAGCTTATTTGTCACCTACGAATTCATAGAGTTGTACTTTCAGCATACATAGTTCTGATCTGTTGAGAGTGACGTAGTATTCTCATTGCTATTTTCAACGTGCAAAGTTCTGATCTGTTGAGTCTAAAGGAGTATTCTTAGTGGTACTTTCAGCATGCAAAGTTCTGATCTGTTGAGTCTAAAGGAGTATTCTTAGTGGTACTTTCAGCATGCAAAGTTCTGATCTGTTGAGTCTAAAGCCCGCCGAAGACGGATGTGTCGGGCCATTGGCGCAAATAAAACGGCGACACAACGCATTTCCATTTTCTGGACTACATCCTGCTGGAAATCTAGCAGGACCATGATCCAGCTAGATCCAGTTGGAGTTATGAGAATGAACGCAGAAGAAGAAGAAGAGTCTAAAGGAGTATTCTTAGTGGTACTTTCAGCATGAAAAGTTCTGATCTGTTGAGAGTAACGGAATACATATTTGGAACCATATTACAATGAAGTTAGTGATCTACGTCTTTTGAGATTATATTCTTTGAGCGACTTCTCAAATTCATGATTTCTTATCACGATGTCGGTATTGCAAATGGATACCCGACACCTAGTTCAAGGTACAACGAATTGGACACTTCTTTCCTATTCTTGTTCTATTATTACACAGATGCCCCAACAGATTTGACAGACGAATGACGAACTAGTTGACCAAGATGTGTATGCTACACACCTAGCAGAATGTGATGAATTCTTTCTGGGATACTGCTACACTGGAATGGCTCCCTTCCGGTACTAAACTTGAATCCAACCCCCCCCCCCCCCCCCCCCCACCAAGCAGAACCATGACTTTGAGACAAAAACGGTATGCATGTTCAGATATTACATTGATTAATCAACTGAAGGGGTGGAGAAACATTGATTAATCAACTGAAGAGATGGAGAAACATTGACTAATCAACTGAAGAGGTGGAGAAACATTGATTACTCAACTGAAAAAGTGGAAAAAACAATCTCAAATTTGTCTCCAAAAAAACACATTTCAGCCAAAGTTTACGCCATCAGTATCCCTGTTTTTACTGTTAAACCCCAACCACATCTGTTTGTTTCTTGCGTTACTGAGCCGTCTGTGTAAATTATTGTATCGTGAGGCTTCGAGTGCTGCAGTATGAGGTCTTGGATAATTTCCTCAATTCTGTTGGCAGCCCAGTCGCGGCATTCTCTTCCCATCTGTATCACAACCGTTGTCAATAATTTTCTCTCTTTACCAAATGTCATCCATTCACAGCTTCTTCCCACTTCCTCCAGCTCATAAACTTTGAGTAGGGTATCTTCTGGGCTTTTACCATCCAGGACCTTCCTCTCTTGATTCGCTTTCCCTTTGCGCTGTCTAAAGATTGGTGTAAGACGTGATGATCATTAATGTGGACCTTGAAGTATTCCTTAACATGGGTTATTTTATGTTTTGATTTGATGCTAGGTAATTCTAGGAGAAACCTCATGACCACGATAGGTGTCAATACTGCGACAGTGTCAATAAACCTAAACCATAGTCCAACACAGATAATTCCCCTGCCTGCATCATCTGAAAAAGGGTTCGCTGCGACATCTCTGCAGATGCCATGATTTTGACTGCACTTCTTCTGCTTCTTCTTCTGTGTTTATTCTCAAACTCCTGCAGATCAGCAGGATATAGTCCAGAGAACCGAATGCGTTGTTTCATGGTTTACAGCATTACTGCGATATCTGCGCCTTTCGGCTTGACACATCCGACTTCAGCATGGCTTTGGGTCACTGACCCTATATGGGATGGGAAAGTCAACTCCATCCCATAACCCCTTAGTCGCCTGGTACGACATGCATGGAAGGTAAAAAGTGTTGCTATTCTTTGCTCCCCTTTCGGGCCGCGACAACACACGGGCGTTTACCTGCACTGACACCCTTCCCAGAAGATCTAACATTGTTTATATAAGTAGCTACGAATTTAGCTTCAAATTTTGGTGATTAGTCTCTGCATAGCATACGCGACCAATGTTAATAGTACAATAAGCGTTGAAATATATTTTAAGGCTACAATTCAATAGATCAGTATACAACTATCAGTATAAAACACATATAAGTATACAGTACAGATCAGTATATGAATAGCAACCATTCAGATGTAAGAATGTCATACTTACAGATAATCTCTGAACCTCTTATTTATTAGAGCGTCGTACTTGAAGTAATAGATAGTATGACAGCTCATATAAAAAAGGATTGCATCTGTCTTTATAACAGGATTCGGCGCAAATTTCGTTTCGTCCACCGTTGTGACATTTGCAGTGTTAGATAAGTTGCATAAAATTATAGATTTTTGTAAATAGGGGTTAAATGGATTATAATTAGTTTATATATTTTTAGGAGGGGTAAGGGTTAGAATCAGTGTTTAGATTTTTTTTTAAGTGAATTTAAAAAGACGTGAATCGATATGATTTATAGCACAACGGTGGACGAAATCAAATTTTTACCCAGGATTCTTTCCAAGACGATCACGCTAACTCCGAATTTGTCAGTGATTGTGTGAGACAGTCATTTAACATGGAAGTAAATGATCCTGGAAAAACACACTTGATTATGTAGGTGACCAATTTCTGTGGTGGAATACACGTATGTCATCTTTCTTTCATATTGAGTTTTCAAGAAAATTCAACTTTCACATATTCCTTGGTTTATTTTATTGTTGTTTGACTTACATCCTGGAACAACACTTTAGATATTTTAAAGTCACAAATCAGTAATAAACAAAACAATTTAAATACGTCCGTACACACTGCTATATATTAATATATTCCTTAGTGAGATTGTAGTTGAATTTATATCCAGGACAATTAGGCTTTGCGAGTTTTAAAACCACGCAACATTAGCACAATATACTAATCCGTTTCAAACATTCAAATTGTGAGCCTTCGTTCATTACCCGGAAGTGACCGTTCGTGTAACCTTGTTAGGACTGGTTTATATAGGGGTGTGCTTAACTCCAAGACATAAAATCACATAAACAACAAGGTAGCAATAGGTACTAGAAAGACATATTTTAACATTACTTCGAGGTTTTATTTTTCTGTATTTATCGAATACAATTTTTATTTGTCAGAAAGTTAGAATTATAGGTTTTTTTCTATTTTGTTTTTTATTTTACTTTTTATTTATTTATAACTTTGATTCATCTTTTTCTTTATCATTCTTTTACAAATGTCTGCAGATTAGCAGAATATAGTCCATAAAACGGATTGTGCTGTCAGGGTTTACTGCTTAGATGCGATATGTGCGTCCTTCTGGGATGTGACACATCCATCTTTAGTATACTTGACAGTTAACACTATCGATATTATTTGCTCCCCTTTTAGACCCCGGAAAACACGGGAATCTTCGTTTCAAATTCTGTATTAGCCATATTCTTACAGGCAAGCATTTTTATTAATAATATCTAATCATTTCTATTTTTGACCGTAATCTGTAATTTTAATTAAAAATACAAGCACACAAAACACCCTGGGCTACAATGTCTCATTTGATCATTTCCTATTGATGCAGGAGTTTCTTCAATATTACTTATACATATTTTACCAAAAAAATATAATTACTTCTTGTCATTACGTTTTTCTATTTTAAATTATGCGTAACAGATTTAACCAGAAGCATTATGTTCTCCTTTTATTGTTTTGTTGATAGTTCTCTCTTTATATTTCCCACATTGTATTAAATCGAAAACGATTATCCGAGAATTGTATATACTTCGTTCTGTAATATGAAGCATTATGAGAAATGTACTTACTATTTATGAATTGTCTGCAAATCTATAATGTAAAATCTTGAGAATCCTCAAAATTACATTTGTTTACTCTCATTAAGTATTGCTGATTTGGTGGTTTTACATCTACACCAGAGGTGGAAACGACCCACGGGTAAAATTTCCACAATAAATTTTACTGTCCGTCTTGGATGACTTAATGTATCTGAGC
Source organism: Meghimatium bilineatum (assembly GCA_034231615.1). Lineage (NCBI taxonomy): Eukaryota > Metazoa > Mollusca > Gastropoda > Stylommatophora > Philomycidae > Meghimatium > Meghimatium bilineatum. The sequence goes on from CM067298.1 coordinate 64,726,703, forward strand.
TCAGATAATGTTTGGAGTACCAAATGATTAAATAGAAAGCTTGGTGGTCCATTCAAGACGAAAAATATACAATCCGGTCCGCAGACCCAAAACTATTAACATCTCAATTAGGTTGTCCGTAGTACATATTGATGTCAGAAATTTCTCTGTTATCAGTGGTTCTTAGAATTGTTCATTTTGGACTCCTGAAGGCTACTTCGGAATGTTTGGTATTCGCAGAAATTGGAACTCTAGGGGCGAGGGACTCCTTTGGAGCCCATAGTGTATTTATACAGTATACAAATATATTGTATATATTTGCAGCTATATCGTGCAAATCACTACGGAAACGCAACTATTTACACTATATCTACTAACAATATTAGCGTAATAACAATTTGATAAGGGCATAGAAGATAGTTGACACACTGCTTCAGAGCGGATGCGTGTAAGACTCTAAGCATACGAGAATACGTGTGTACTTTCTTTTCTTAACGTTCTTTTGAAGCTTTGAAATAGGTTAGCCCGCAGCTGCGACACATGCGTGTATACTCGACGAGCATGATTGTGAAAGTGCAAGCGAGATGCATTCGGGAACAGTGGCTGGATGCGGTGAAGAATTCATGTGTGCGGAAAGCTACATGTTTGTGTCGGGACATGCGGGAGACCGGGGTAATGAGAGAGCGGATAGTTTGGTCGCACACGCCGCTACTACGGCTGATGGCGAAGCGATGGATCGGGCAGACATTTTAAACGTCCTACGGGAAAACGCACGAATAAATGTTGTATAAGTGACAATGACTCTTGTTCCATGACTAGAATAAGGGAGATTTGTTTGAAATGTGAAGTCGCTAGAAAGGAGTGTTTCGTAGGTGAGAAAGAATGATGGTTAATCAATGGCATAATGGGACTGTCGGTCAATGTTTAATGGCGGATACACTCAAGGAGAGATCTGATGAGCAGCTATGCACTTATCCGAAGTACAATGACGATGATCCAACGACTAACTAACCTTCCTTTCTAATTATCAATTTGTTTTCACGCTTACTTATTAACTTTGAGTAATTTTCTGGCTGCATTGTAAATTCTTCTGTGCTGCATAAAATATGAATTTGGTTGAATTCAACGTTTTCAGTGTAATATAATCCATTTTGTTTTAACATTCATAATATATATATATATATATATATATATATATATATATATATATATATATATTATGAATGTTAAAACAAAATGGATATATATATATATATATATAATCAGAAAATCTGAACAAAGAAAACGAGGTCAGTGAACGTATTTGTACAGATGATTGACAATAAAGTCAGTGAACTCGTTTGTACAGATGGCCAACCATAAGGTCAGTGAACTCATCTATGCAAATAATCGACCATAAGGTCAGTGAACGCATCTGTACAAAAGACTGTGCAATTATGATTGCATCAGCAAACTTGCAGAGAAATCTAAAATTAAATAGAAGTCTAAACATAAAACGTAAACCTGCTATTTCACAGATTATAGATTGTTTACAGTAAATGTAGATGCTCCAATGGTTGCCGCGGCCCGAAACGGGAACAAAGAATAGCAACACTTTACCATACATGCATGTCGTTCGAGGCGACTAAGGAAGTTGTTGGGTAGAGTTGACTTTCTCATCCTATATAGGGCCAAAGTGACTCATAAGCCATAATACAAAAGAGCCCAGACCTGATTGTTGAATCTTCTGATATTAACCATAGTTATATATTTTATATATATATTTTATATATATATATATATATATATATATATATATATATATATATATATATATAATTTAGCTTGTTTATATATATATATAATTTAGCTTATCGTTGACTACGCAGTTGTGCTTCTGTTTCCCTCATTAAAACTGCAACGTGAAAATTGGTGTAGAGAAAGAAAGATCATCATAATTGCAAAAGAAAGTGCATGCAAGGATACAAATCGAAAATCAACAGCTATAGCAAACCAATGAACTAAACTAAGCTACTTATGGAGCTGATTTCACGAGTTGTCAGAACTAAGAACTCGATCGTATGCAGATGCAACAGAAGAAGTCAGATCATTGACGAAATGACAATAATATTAAACAAATAAATACGTGTCATTATATACAGGCCAACCCTTTTTACGAACGGCACATATTTAGTGTCTATGTGCAAAAACAATGTACAGGACAGTAGGATTATGTCAACTTTAAATAAATGGTGTAGCATAAAATATAGTAATATCATAAAGTACAGTAATATCATACAGTACACAAATAACACAAATTACAGTAATAACATAAAGTACAGAAATAACACAAAGCACAGAAATAACAAAGTACAGAAATAGCACAAAGTAAAGTAATAACACAAAGTAAAGTAATAACACAAAGTATAAAATATCATAGTGTACAGTAATAACAAAGTACAGTAATAACAAAGTACAGTAATAACAAAGTACAGTAATAACATAAAGTACAATAATAACATAAAGTACAGTAATAACATAAAGTACAGTAATAACATAAAGTACAGTAATAACATAAAGTACAGTAATAACATAAAGTACAGTAATAACATAAAGTACGGTAATAACAAAGTACATTAATATCATAAAGTATATCATAAAGTACAGTAATAACAATAAGTTATGATATACTGTAGCCTAAATGGACTAATGCCCATAGTTGAAGAAAGCGTTACTCAATATAAGAGGTATTTTTTGTTGAACTAATTAATATGTAGCGAAGAATTTGATGTGGTTGTGTCACATCTTACATCTTCACGATGCTGCCCAGCATCCAATTACTAGATCTCTGGTGATTTTATTTGGTACAATACAAGAATCAGTGAATAAAACACTTGACAACATAACAACTTTTTAATTTCATATGCTATTGCACTATCTCGGAAACTTAAAATGTAACTTAAAATACCGATCTAGCTAATTGCGCGCAATGAACTGGCCATCCACCTCCCACTCAGTGTGCAGCGCCGATGTTGAGTAGTCAGGGGCTCTCATCGCGCAACATGTCGAATATTGGATGCGTCGGTATATGCGACTGTATTAGAATTTCGTTCCGTTTAATTATGTTTGCTATTTGTTCCGCAGAAACCTGTCCCCTGATTCTTGTATTGTACCTTTTATTTATTTTCTTTCACTATTTCAAGACATGTTCTGACTGTGGGTGCAAAAAACACTCTCGTTGCAGCTGAGAGATTGGGCTGGGTCTGGTTCCCAGCAAAGTTTCCCAAAACCGCCTCGGGATCTTCGGTATGGTCGGATCCCCTCGGGGTTTCCAAACACCACCTCAACATCTTTGGTACGGATATCGAGATTAGACAAGAAAATCACAATAGAAGAGAAGAGAAAGAATGAGAGGCCTTGTCATACCTTAATGCACTTCGTTGCCCCGGTAGGAAACAGGAAACAGGGGTAACCCGAGATAATGTTGTTTTCGATTTGTTTGTGCAGCAGATGTCATATACTAGAAACTTACTATCACCGCAGACAGTAGCTTCCTTGGCGCTCATTGTGATCTGGATGTGGCTAGGAACTCACGCCAACATATATTTTCTGTAGGCTGCATCTACGGCACGGAACATACATGTCCGCAACTCCGTATAACGTAAAAAAGACATCTGACAACGTATATGATTAACATCATTATATTCGATTTTCTCATATCTAATCAAACCATCTCAGCAAACCATGAACAATAATTATTGAGCTTTAAACTAGGCATCATGATCCGGTATCTAACACGGGATGTCCTCAATACAAAGCATGTGACATAACCACTACACCACCGACAATCCTCCTAGAACTACAGTGGAGGCATGAATGAATCTCACACGCCAGATTTGAGTTATGCTCTGTATCCAATGTCCACAATAAGTATACATAGCTTCTAACTAACTATTTTCCTGTATGAATATGTTTCCATCTAATTTTCTGTACGCATTTGTTTTCAAATAACAATTGTCCTATATGGATGTGTTTCCAAGTAATTATTTTCCAGTATGAATGTGTTTTCAAATAAGTACTTTTCTTTTTGAATGTGATTTCAACTAACAATTTTCCTATATGGATGTGTTTCCAAATAAGTATTTTTCTGTACGAATGTGTTTTCAACTAACAATTTTCCTATATAGATGTGTTTCCAACTATTTTCCTGTATGAATGTGTTTCCACATAAGTACTTTTCTGTATGAAAGTGTTTTCAACTAACAATTTTCCTATTTGGATGTGTTTCCAACTAACTATTTTCCTGTATGAATGTGTTTCCAAATAAGTACTTTTCTGTATGAATGTGTTTTCAACTAACAATTTTCCATTTAGATGTTTTTCCAACTAACTATTTTCCTGTATGAATGTGTTTCCAAACAATTACTTTTCTGTATGAATGTGTTTCCATTTAACTACTTTCCTGTATGAATGTGTTTCCAATTCCTGTATGAATGTCAAGCATGTATACATTAAGAGAAAAACGCCCTGATAGAAAATGTCCCTGTGGAAGACAGCATTCCTCGGCCGGATAAGCAAACACACTAGTAAACAAACACATTTAAGAAAATATTGAATCATAATGGATCTGTATCCACTAAACAGTTAGTGAAATTGTGAGAGGATTGATAAAACTCAAAACAAAAGAATAGAAAAAAAAATTATCACGAGTATTGGGACAATGTTTCCGCTTCCATTTGTTCATAACTTGAGTAAGTACGCAAGTAGTCTCACTCAGCCAACTCTTATGAATACAAGCACATCTTCTCACGTCCTTTCATTCTCCGAAATGATTTTAAGATCAATAATCATCTGTTTGATCCACTTATTGATCTTGTGTTTACTATTTCTATTCCGGATACTCGTTCCTTAATGGAATACATTGATCCCGCCTGCTTATCGAGTATTGTATACGAACCTAAAACGTAAAGGGAAATTATAGAATCTCGCAGACAGAGGTGTTCTGCTTGATTGAAGAGGTCACTGGATGAAATTTTAACGATCTCTGAGAGTAGATATGAAATCTAGGAAGATTTTCAGATCAATGTGAATCGATTATGAAATATAGAAAGATGGTAAGATCATTGTGAATCAATTATGAAATCTTGAAAGATTGTAAGATCAATATACATTAATTGTGAAATCTGGAAAGATTATTAGATCAATGTGAATCAATTCTGAAATCTGGAAAGATTATTAGATCACTGTGAATCAATTATGAAATCTGGTTACATTATTAGATCAATTAGATCGAACTCGGTACCTTTGCCGTCACAGACGGGCTCTCTACCACTTCGCCACAGAGCCGGACATCAACAAACAACCCTGATAAACAACCGGAAAAACTCAGTGCACATAATTGTTTTGTGTCACATCTGGTTGTATTTGTTCAATATATTTTCTGATTATTTGGGTACGCAAATAGAAACCCAACGAAACGGGAAGAACGTGTTCCCAATCAAAATTCTGATTTAACGTGAAGCAAATGGATAGAATAGTATTCACAATTATTAAGCTAGTGAGATATTAGAAGCAAAACAATTCCAGGATCATAATCAGGTGCAGTGCCGACTGGTGTAGACTAACAGGAATCTCCACAATTCTCTTTCCAGTCTCTTATTTCAGGATCGTTGTTTACTCTTTGTCGTGTCATGATGTCAGACTATCTAATCTTTGCCATGCCATGATGTCAGACTATCGTATATTTGCCGTGTCATGATGTAAGACTATCTAATCCTTGTCATGTCATGATGTCAGACTATCTTATATGTGCCATGCCATGATGTCAGACTATCTTATATTTGTCATGTCATGATGTCAGACTATCTTATATTTGCCATGTCATGATGTCAGACTAATTATCCAGATTAATCATGAATGATGATAATTATTAAACTAATTACTTTAATGTAAACATCCAATATCATGTATCACAATATATAGTACGGGGGTCGTGTTTCTCCACAATTCCGTGTCACTTGTTAATATGATTACGCCCAGTATCACTATCCCTGGGGTGCAAAGGGTCTCGCATTGTTCTCGTGCGGATCCAGGGTTAACAGATATTTAATATCCTAGAAGTACCTCCTCGTGGTGCACCATGCAAACAGAAATACAGTTGCTCTTGCTGTATTCCTAGCTAAGACTTTTAGGCTCGTGTCTGTGGATTTAGATGCTGTAGATGAGATGAGAATTGCCTGAAGAGAAGCAGGAAATATCTCCGAAATCTCTACGCCACTACATCCAACATCCCTGTTGCACACAGCGATGCAAGGCATCTGTGCATTGCGTCTCGCCAAGCTTAAAAATCAGAAGCGTTGGACGGGCGACCAATGTCCCTAACATACGGTGATCTTACGAGTACAAACCGAATCTCTGGAAAAGGTAACATACGCTATAGGGCAGCATAGTGTGTGAATCAATTCAGTGGCAACGAAGCTACAATAGCCAAGTATGAAACCGACTGGCGGAAGTGCTGTTCATGCTCGAGAACATACAGAAGCCCATATCTCCAATCACAATCTACCCCATTTAAAGTGGGAGTCATGACTCAAGTATTGGATACGCCAAACTGAACATGCAATCCTGGTTATCGAAAAAAGCTCTGAATACAGCTCCCCATTGCACACATGACAAGAATAGAACAAATGTGGGGAGTGCATTGTTCAATCGTCTGACCGACGCAGTGTTAAGACTAACTCTGGAAACTGCGGGCAACTTAGAAACAAGACACAATTCTCTAACGACACTGCAAACCAATCCCACCTAGAATGTCGACCGTTGACCGACAAGGCTCATACACAGAGAAGTGGGTTCAGTACCCAAGGGACCACTGAGAAGCTATTTGTCCGAGATTCGCATTTTACCTGCGAATTGGGTAAAATACGCAATGACGATAAGTCAATACGCACAGACATCACTTGGCGATGGATTGGAAGGCCATCTCAAGCGGACGAAGCGAGTTTGTAAGAAATGCACAAGCAAAATCAAAGACCGGATGTGTTTGACAAAGAAGCACCTCGTCTAAGGAAGGTGTATCAACCCTGAGTCTAATTCGACCGTCGCCGTTACCCAACACGGCTCATACTGAAGAAATTAGGTATGGGACCTAGGGACACAAATGGTGGTAATGGAATGGTCTTCCTACACGAGAAACAGCTCGCTAGCTGCAAAGTTCCTCGTCGGAGGAAAGACAAACAATCGGTGACCAGGCAAACTATCAGCTAGTCTCATGACATATAACCCCTCTGAATAGAAGACTCCTTTAATAAGCATTGCATTAAGCTGAAAGCTGAAGTCTCCTGAGTATGAAAGATAGCTCGGAGAAACCTCCCCACTGCGCATAGGTAGAGAGCTAGTCACTCGTAATTCCTGGGGTTTGACAAGAAGAAGTTTATTTTCCTACGACACTTAGACAATTTCATCCGAAAGTTCACTGTTTTCCAAGTTTTCCCCTCGCATTGATGTTTCAGGTAGTTAGAAGCTGTTCAAATTGACACATGACATTCAATCGTATCTGTCTTATTTAATTATTATTTTTAATACATTCTCTCCGACATCGCTGAGTATACTCCATCACTGAGAATTTCTAGATGAATTTTTACACAAGTGTATAATCTCACCCAATTCAGTATTTTTGATAATACAGTATTTTTATATAAATGGCACCATTTCCTTTTCAAATTGTTCACAAGGCGTAGAGTATTGACTAAACTCGAGTTACCCATGTGTACTCCGTCCTTAGCTGCACGTCACCTGTCGAAGGTACCACTCCTAGCACGTAACTCTACAGCTTTAATAGATAATCCCAGGGATCTCTTCACATTACAATTTACAAACAAGACGTGAGCAGGACTCGATTTCGTTTCCGCAGCCTCAAATGCGGCACTCTCACACTCATAATGGGTTACTAGCTTTATCATTACTATTACGAGTATTATTATTATTATTATTACTATTATCATTATTATTATTACATAGGGGAATACTTTTTATCTCTGTATTTCATGATCAGTCAATATATCGATAAATGAGTTGATCAGCATCACACACGCATCCTTTAACTTCCAATATCCGGTACCCATAATATTGATAGACGGGCAACTTACACGATTATGGTCTTATTTTTGCTCCTAGAAAACTGATGTAGAATATTGCTTCTTTACTACACATAAATTGATTTTATGGTATTCTGATCTTGAAAATGTATATGGTACAAACAACCATCTGTGGTTTAAAATGTCACTGTAATCTTATTATATATTTAATATATGTGTTAAATATGCATTATCCACATTTTTCAGAATATCCACACTTGTGGTTAAGGGTTGGGGTGGTGACTGGGAGCTTTAGATGTCTGTCCAAGGCCAGATGTGTCGTTGTCGCTGCGTTTAATCCATATTTGTTTAGTTTTGTCTTGATGTTATATATCCTACTTGTTCTAAATTTGCCTCTGTCCCTGCATCCGAATTTTCTTTCGTTATATGTTCTTGTCGGTATTTGTTTACAGTTCATTCTTATAATGTGTTCAAATCATTTTATTTTTTGTTACTCGATGTATTATATGTATGGTCTAATACCGATTCTTCTCTTGATTTCGTCATTTCTCATGTTGTCTAATTCGGTCACGCCTGCGATTTTCTCAGGTATATTTCTCACATGTAAGTTTTCACTTCTGAGCTACTGTCAGCGCCCATGTCTGGCATTGATAGCAGAGAGTTAGCATAAAAATACTGTTTATCATCTGTCTTTTGACTTCCATCTTGATATTTGGGCGTATACACATAAATTCAAGTAGACAGCATGAGGATAAATGAAAAATAAATTATCAAATCTGACGGAAATTGAACCAGGTTCGGTCTAGTGACACCGAATCCCTTTGCAACTCAAGTAAACATGTATTCCTTACTTGACCAACCACATTCCTTCCAAAAAGATGTGAGATCCCCATGCTTCCTACTTGAATTTACTTGTATAGGATATTATTTGAAGCAACATTGTCCGGTCTCTTATTTATGTTTACAAGTAGGTATATCGATCTTTGTATTGTATACGAATATTGATGTTCTATTTTTGTGTTCCTGAAAATACTTCAATACGTGTATGGGGTGTTTGTTGTTGTTGTAATAGTCCTCGTCTCGATTTGTCCGTTCTCAGTGGCTTAAGTACACAGGATTAAAGTCTTGACAAAATCACATTTTCTTGGGGGGTGCGGGGAGGGGAGTGATATGGTTAGTAAGGACAACCTATTTCCCTTAAGTTGCAAGGCGATTCGGTGCCGCTTGAGCAGACCTGGTTCAATTCGTCAGCGTTAAGAATTATTTACACAGATGGGTCGGCTATCCGCTACCAATGGTATGCATTTGCTTTTTCTACCAGATTACAGCATACCAAATGTTAGAAGGTCTCACCAATGGTATATCAGACCAATAAGCATGCAACAGTAAATTCCTAGTACATGACATGCATGTAACATTATCGTTCTAGTACATGACATGCATGTAACATTATCGTCCTAGTACATGACATGCATGTAACATTTACATCCTAGTAGATGACATACATGTAACATTTACGTCCTAGTAGATGACATTCATGTAACATTAACGTCCTAGTACATGACATTCATGTAACATTAACGTCCTAGTACATGACATTCCTGCAACATTAACGTCCTAGTACATGACATTCCTGCAACATTAACGTCCTAGTAGGTGACATGCATGTAACAGTAACAGTACATGAAATGCATGAAACAGTAAATTCGTAGTACATGACATGTATATATAGTAAAACTTTCTAGTATGGAAATCTCTCAACAACATATCTATACAATTATGCATTTCTTCTCTCTGAGTAACAAGCTACTTCTCACATCATTACACACTGCAGAGTTGGCGCACTATGTGTATGCGATAAAGAAGTAAAGAAAAACCTTCACATTGTATACGAGATGATTCAAGAACTATATTTCTAATAATTCATCAGGAGCGAAATAAATAGCCAACCAGGCAACGTGAAAGAAAAGTGAGGCTTCCACCACATTAACAAGTAGTCTAGCGATGGAGATTTTTGCCGTGATGCAGCGCTTAAACTTGAAAGAATTTCAAGCTTAAGATTATGCACGCATATTGAGAAACTCATTGTGTATGATTCAGAATGTCAAAACAGAAAATGTGCGTAGACGATGCCTGGATTTATTGGAAGATTCTAAGAATTGGGTTTCACTGTGCTAACTCACTTTCATCATTTTCCCCTGATATGCAGGTGTGGAGGGAACCGAGCGAGCAGACTAGATGACTGATTATGTTACTATAACAGATGGTCAATCTACTGACAGGCAAACATACGTAATGCTTTACGAAAGCCTGCATGATTGGGGATTAAGAGTTCAATAAGCATGAGACAGTATAGAGAATGCGATAATTGTGAGTGAGGGCAGGCGTAGTCTGAACAGAAAATTCAATACTAACGTCACATAAACGAACTATCGGTGGTAAATACAAGTAGAGAGTTATTAAAGCAGAGATCTGGGCACCTAAAGAACACGTACAGAAAAATAATGTAAAGCAACAAAGGATTAAGCTGAAATCAGATGTTCAAAATCACAACTACAATGTTAGCTAGCTGTACAACAAAATCACAACTATGATGTTAACTAGCGATACAACAAAATCACAACTATGATTTTAACTATCGAGGCGACAAAATCACAACTACGATGATAACTAGCTGTACAACAAAATCACAACTATGATGTTAACTAATTACATCACAATTACATCACAACTATGATGTTAACTAATTACATCACAATTACATCACAACTATAATGCTATCTAACAACAATGATGTTAACTAATTACATCACAATTACATCACAACTATAATGCTATCTAACAACAATGATGTTAACTAATTACATCACAATTACATCACAACTATAATGCTATCTAACAACAATGATGTTAACTAATTACATCACAACTATGATGTTAACTAATTACATCACAATTACATCACAACTATAATGCTATCTAACAACAATGATGTTAACTAATTACATCACAACTATGATGTTAACTAATTACATCACAATTACATCACAACTATAATGCTATCTAACAACAATGATGTTAACTAATTACATCACAATTACATCACAACTATAATGCTATCTAACAACAATGATGTTAACTAATTACATCACAATTACATCACAACTATAATGCTATCTAACAACAATGATATTAACTAATTACATCACAATTACATCACAACTATAATGCTATCTAACAACAATGATGTTAACTAATTACATCACAACTATGATGTTAACTAATTACATCACAATTACATCACAACTATAATGCTATCTAACAACAATGATGTTAACTAATTACATCACAACTATGATGTTAACTAATTACATCACAATTACATCACAACTATAATGCTATCTAACAACAATGATGTTAACTAATTACATCACAACTATGATGTTAACAAACGGCAAAACGTGTATTAACGTTTGCCGCTCAAAATACACGAAAATGCGTACAGCTTAATTGTGCACGAACACAAACAAACGAAAATAAACAATACAAAACAACACATTATATTAGTCCATGCTGGTAGTAACTAAAATGGTGTCAGTAATGCATAATTTCGTTTTTCAATCAAAGGTTACAGATAACACAGACTATTATCTGAAATGGGATAAACGTTAAAGGATTAGATAGAAAATACCCTTCCCTGTTGTCACGGTTACCATCATGTCTGACAATGGACAATTCCATCAAATTTGAAGTTTTAAGCTGCTCGTGTGTTGCCGGGGTCCGAAAGGGAAGCAAAGAATAGCAACACTGTTTACCTTCCACGCATGTCGTAAAAGGTGACTAAGGAGGTTATGGGCTGCCCCATCCGATATAGGGCCAGTGACCCAAATCCATGCTGAAGTCGGATGTGTCAGGCCGAAAGGTGCAGATATCGCAGCAATGCTGTAAACCATGACACAACACATTCCATTCTCTGGACTACATCCTGCTAATCTGCAGGAGTTTGAGAACGAACGCAGAAGAAGAAGTTTTAATGACGATTAAATTTTCTATTAATGAAAAGATAAACTTCAGTGTGAAACACTGTCTAAACATCCTCTATACATTCCAGAAATTAGTAACAATTTATCCGCATGTACCGATTGTTTGTCATTGGATATGTTGCTGAAGAAAACCAAATGTGCACTGAGATATTGCACACTTTCTGTTATGCGCACCACCGAATCTACCTAATACATTGATTTATAGCTATCTATTTTCACTATGTGCTTTAAACTTCTTGCAGTCATCTTGATTCCATGCAATATTACCAGAAAAATATGACGTTTCTCTGGGATTCTGAGCAAAAACCAAAACTCTCCAGGTCAAGCGATCTGATGATAAAGTACTGTGTCACACTGCTACAGCTACCTTTAGTACATTTTCAATGGTTTTATTAATTATAAACGATGATGTTAAGCAGGAAAACAATATATCGTGTATATGTTTATATATTAAAATGTGAAAAGATCTCTTTAAAAAAAAATGCAAGAGAACAAATTAATGTGACTGACCTCGCTAAGCATTAAATGATGAAAATAGATGATGGCAACGAGTCACATGATGACCATTTATTTAGTGCAAAACACTACATTTCAGCAGAATATAACATGAAGTCTATACAACATCACATTTAATTTCAGCAGAATACAACATGAAGTCTATACAACATCACATTTATAAAGATTTAAATTTCAGCAGAATACAACATGAAATCTATACATCACATTTATCAAGATTTCAATTTCAGCAGAATACAACATAAAGTATATACAATATCACATTTACTTACATTTGAAATAACAGATTGGTAGCATATCCTACTAGAGACAAAACATCAACCCATCATGTTTTGGTTTGTTTTAATTTTCTAGGCAATAACTATGTCCAGTAGTTGCCATTGCTTTCTAAATGACAATCCGGATGTACAATTTCATGAGGGGGAGGACTTCAACCGGTACCTCAGCTGTCAAAGTATCTCTGCGCTCCGTACCTTCCGCCACAGAGCCGGACTTAATTATAATGTTTCTTACAATGTTTGTAATACATGTTGAAATACATGTTGAAAATATGCATTTTCAACCAAAACTAGATTAATGTAGATTTGACAACAAACATGGTTCCAGCACCCCAGACGACGAACAAGAACCCTAGACTGCTTTGGGGTGGGGGGTGGGGAGATCAGCTATGGCATCCTGTTTTTGACAGCCTCCTTTTGATACTCATTTTATTTAATGCCAGTTTCCATCTGTTTCTTGCCAAAGTTCATATCAGAACATCTGGAAGTTGTTTTTGCATATTGTCTATTTGAACTATATTCGCAGCATCTCTGCTAGCATTTACTAATTATATACCTTTGTTTTTAGTTATTTTTTCATATTTCCACAGTCTCACACCATCTGTTTTTCAGTTTAAAAAAAATATTTAAAAAATAATGCGAGATTTATATTAGTTTTCAAGAAAACTATTCAAGACATTTGTCTAAAGAAGAACACAATTCGTGAAGATTTTTTTTTCATAATGAGCACGTATGTATAATTAGCAAAAACAATAGGAACACAATTCTTCGGAAATCTTGAAGAGCTAGTCTATGAAAACAATTTAATTATGATGCCTATGTTCAAATTGCAATATCCAAAACTTCTTTGTCATTTCAAAACTATAAATTTTACAAAGCAAAAGGGAGTGCAGCACAATAACTGTAAAAAAAGACAACAATATAAATCAATAATATTCTATGTAACAATTCACTGTTAAGACGGGAAAAAATACAGAACAAAAAGAAGGCAGGAATAAACAGAACAAATATCGTGAACGTAGAATGCGAATCCAGATTATTGTTTTTAGAAAACATGCACTATCAGCAATAATAAAGCATAACAACGTATATACTAGTGATTTAAATAGAAAAAGTACACACTTCAAAAGCACAAAAGACAAGATACAAAAATCTGTTCCACTGCATTAAAAAAAATAAGAACATACATCCAAAGCAAAATATATTTCATAATAGAAGAATTTATTTAGAGCACAAATTTCCAACACATAGTGTAGCCATACAAAATGACGTCGTAAAGGCTTTTATGTGGGTTCGCCAGCTGAAACTACATTGTAAAATTATTGATTTTAAAACATTTCAAGTTGTCATTTTTTATCGATGTCGCAAAGTTTGAAAACAAATTATAACTTATAAATATCGACAATAACCCACAAAAATGTATGAGCAGTTTTTATTTTGTGTTCTCAATAAAACTTAAACCGTTACACTAAAACAACTCACAGGCACAAGCTTCAACGAAAACTTAACCGCGATTTTTAAGTTGTTAACAAGTTACAAAAAACCCTCGCATTAAATGTAAATTTAATGTGTTCTTTTAGCCTATTAGGACCTATTTGTTAAAATGTATTGTGGTCGCGTTTCACTTTACTTCTATAAAATATAGTGACTGGTCATTTTGTTTCTATAAAATGAATTACCGGTTATTTTGTTTCTATAATATGGATCACCTGTTATTTTGTTTCTATAATTTCAATTTTACCGGTTATTATGTTTCTATAATATGGATCACCTGTTATTTTGTTTATATAATATGGATCACCTGTTATTGTGTTTCTATAATATGGATCACCTGTTATTTTGTTTCTATCAAATGGATTACCGGTTATTGTGTTTCTATAATATGGATCACCTGTTATTTTGTTTCTATAATATGGATCACCTGTTATTTTGTTTCTATAATATGGATCACCTGTTATTATGTTTCTATAATATGAGGTCGCGACTAGGAGACGGTTGGGACATTGTCCAGTATAAGGTTAGGAGACCTTCAGACACGATCATGAGACTTCACCAAGTGCCAATGGATTGATAGAGAAAAGACATTGAAGTTCGCTGTCCTGAAAGCATACGCCAAAGACGAATTCTCTACAGGGAATTTCCGCGAATAGTGGTTAGATATATGAACTATATGTTCACATTACCGTGGACTCGATGCCCGGCTGTAAAATTTTTTGTAAGTGAAACTTGGAAACAAGATTGCATTTTTCGTAGTTCCTTCCAGATTATCGCTTTACGATTGAGTGACGTGCAAAGAGTGGTACTCTCGCAAACGGTGTACTTCTCTATTGGAAAAAAAAACAGATTAAAGTGTGCATGGAAAAACACTACTAAAATTATGCCAATTAGCTGCTCATTTTGGGGCCTTTTTTAGCTTACAAGATCACAGATTAAGCATTAGAAAGTGCTCTTTTCTAATCATTGGTAATAATTTCATTGTTTCTAATCAACAGCGCAGCAAGTCACTTTCTCAATGAATAATTTTTGTGTGTCAATGAACTACCTTTCCTCCTGCGTTGATAGCACTTTCAAAATGTTCAGTATTAGTATTAAACATATACATATACCGCAAATACCTGTATAGATGAGACACTTCTTTCCTTATTTTGAGAATCATTCTAAAACAGTGTTTTCGTGATTCATATTTCCTTGTTCTCTAGTATTATCTTAATGTGTCGCACCCCATCGATTCTCTTAATCTGTGTAGGTATTAATCTCAATGAGATATATTTTATTTACAGCAGTTTTATTAGTTATAAATTTGTGTAATGGATAAATGATAAAGTAACTTTTTATGTTCTTAGTCTCATAAATCGAATTCACAAGTTCCAGCTATTGATTTCTGAGACGAGTACGAAGTTGAACATCGTGTATCGCTTATCGGTTGTGTATGCCTGGCGGTTTCTTAAGATATAATCCAGGTCATCCTCTTCATAGTGTTGGTTTTACTTCCTGATCACACATATATATTTCTCCGACCGACTGCATCAACAGTTGGAATTATATCAACCTATTTGTGTCTTTTTCAACAAGAAAATATAATAAAGCAGTACTTTATACATTATTACAAGTGTCGCGACAGTGGACAATCATTGATCTACAGAAGACTTTTGTTAACTCTTTTCCATTCCATAATGTTCAATATTTTCTCACGCTGAAGCCCTTTCTTTCATTCAATCCTACCAGCTATAGCTTTGTTATCGCCCCCAACCTGTTAGTTAGTCGTAGGATTATCATCACTGCAAACTGGACACGCTCATAGTTGCTCCGATCTCTCCTTGAGTGTATCCACCATTACACTTCTGCTGACATTACCGATCCTATGCTGGTTGACCATCATTCTTCTGCGCCCTCCAAAATATTCACGTCTAGCAACACCGGATTTCAATCCCTGATCTTTAATCCTAGCCATTGAAAAGAAATCATCATCCACATTAGTCTCACTCTAGCGAACTCTTTAGGAGTTCAAAACGTCAGCGCGATCCATTGCCCCATCGCACTGTGCACAATTGCGCATGACGACTTTTGATCCGCTCTTTCATTGCCTCGAACACTCACATGGCCCGGAACGAAAATAAATGTAACCACTTTCAGCCTCACCTTTCTCAAGGCCTCAATCCACTGTTCGCGAACGAGACCCACTTGTACCTTCCTAATCATACTCAGAGTCACTTAAGATGCAGACCTGCGTCACCTTCTTGTACATACCCACTCATATGCCCTGGTCACCGCCATAATCTCCATGGTCATGCTACTCGTAGTGACCGCAAAGGCATCACTCTCCTCCCTGATCGTTTTACCTGCGCACTGAACTGTGAAGGCCCAAGCACAGCGAACATGTCTAATCACACATCCATCAGTGTATATAATCAGATCCCCCTCTTTGGTATTCTCACTGACCACAGCCTACACTTCTTTCTCCACAGCTGTGAGACACCATTCTCTGCATTCCCTGCTAAGTGATATTATTACTCTCAAGTACGTTTCGAAAAATGTGAGTAGACGTATCCATTCTGTCCCTGCTGCCACATCCTGCAATCTGCAAACGCTTTGTATGACATCATCAGCTCGTACCATCCACGACTTCCCTCTCTAGAGTCTGCTGCCTTTAACTTTCTGTATTTCAGAATGCAACGGGTGTTCCTTATCTGCATGTCTTTGAAGGTATGCCCTTGCACGGCAATACTGTAATCTGTGCTCAGTTGTTAGACAGTCAAGTAGGAATCGCATATCTTTTGTCGGTGTGTCTCTTGTGCACCCAAGCATGATACGCATTGCTGCATTATGGATTATATCCAGTCCTTCGAATCTACTACGTGTCTTATGACGTAATCTTTAAAAAATCATAGATTTTAGAAAGCAACCCCGTGGAAAAAGAAAACAGCAACATAATAAATAATTGCTTTTCGCAGATGATCAGACGTTGACATATAACGATGTATCTGAGCTGCAAAAACACCTAAACTAAATTATATTATATACTTATTGTAAAATCAACAACATGAGAATCAACAAACCAAAATCAGAAATACTGAAGATATGCAGAAATGAATCCAGTATAGAAACACACATAGACGGCAAAAAATTGAACCAAGTACAAAATTGTACGTATCTAGGCAACATGTTCTTGAAAGACGGGAGACTGGATAGAGAAATATAGACAAGGTGTCAGAAAATAAACGCAGTATTATTTCAAATACTTCTACTGCTGACACACCAGCATCGATTTGATCTCCAAAAGAACGTTAATAAACACATTGTTGATGTCGACACTATTCTACCAATGCCAGAACTGAACCATGACAGAGAAACTAACACAAAAACTCGCTTTATGCGAAATGAAATGAAATGAACAGCACTAGGGGTAACAAAAAGAGATAGAATACAAGACAAGACCTCGGTTTCTTACTTGAATCTATCAGCCCTTAATTAATATTTCTAGCTATCCACTGTACTTCCAACCTTCTTCTAAACAACCATATCTCTACCTCTAATTTTTGACATCCCTGTTTATTTATTACTCAAGATTCCCACCCATATATATGAGTTCTCTTCCTCACATTATCAGTACACAGTTATAGTAATTGATTACACTGGTTAACATCAAATTTGCTATCTATGTTTTTTTTACAGATTTAGGATACTTTTATTGTGATGAATCCAAACATCACATTGGTTTTCCTCAATTCGGTCAGGTTTTTTTTTATCTAGCACCACATGCTTTTTTTATAGTGGGTCATATTCCATGTCAAATCAATCAGTAAAACATCAATTGATTTCCACACATTTGATCAAAAGTGTTTTTTTTCCTATTTAAAGGACAAATGATATAGAAAGCAAGTATTTTATTGTCACATGTATGGATATTTCCACGCCATATGTTGCAAAATTTCTTAATCTATCTTGGAATATACAAATTGTGACGATTTCACATGTTTAAACTTACTAGTATTGCTAATTTTTTGTTTGTATTTTTTTAAGGTTTCAAGTGATTCAAATAGCTTCAACTAGAAGATCTTGCAGAAATACGCCTAACATCTTCTGCTACATCTGCTGTGAATATACCCTCGTTCCTAATATATCCAGTCACAACTTTCATAAAGCAAGTTTATCTTGCCTATTTTGGTATAAAACTTGGTAACCAGGATAAAGCTTGGGCTCCTAACATGGTGTGCAACTCATGCACTGAATACCTGCGTCAGTGGATTAAAGGCAAGAAGAGCAGTCTGAAATTTGGAATACCCATGGTTTGGAGGGAGCCCACAAACCATGTCTCTGACTGCTATTTCGCGCTATTGATGTGACTGGGATCAATAGAAAGAATCAAAATGTCCTCATGTATCCTGATCTTGAAACAGCACGTCGTTCTGTAGCTCACTCTGATGAATGTCCAGTACCTGTCTATTTATACCTCCCTGACATCAGTGATGAAGATTCTTGCAGTTTTCTAGAAGGTCAAGAGGAAAATGAATAAGAAGAGACTTTTAGCGATGATGCTCCACATCCTTTTTACCAAAATGAGCTTAACGATCTTGTTCGTGGTCTCACTTTGTCGAATTCCTCAGCTGAGCTCTTGGCATCCAGATTAAAGGAAAATAACCTCTTGTCTGACAGTACAAGCATCACTTTTTATCGCAACAGGCATCAATTGTCCCTCCATTTTTCTTTGAAGAGAAGGTTTTGGTGTACTGTACAAATAGTGTTCACCTTCTGCAGAAGTTTGGAGTGCAACATTATGAACCCAGAGATTGGAGACTGTTCATTGACAGCTGCAAGAGATCACTAAAATGTGTTCTGCTTCCCAATGGTAATCAGTTTGCTTCTGTACCCCTTGCTCACTCGACTACACTGCAAGAGAATTATGAAGCGGTGAAGTATGTGCTTGATAAAGTTTCTTATTATCAGCACGAGTAGTATATTTGTGTTGACTTGACGATGGTGAATTTCCTATTGGGACAACAGTCTGGCTTTACAAAGTACCCCTGCTTTCTGTGCATGTGGGATAGTAGGGACAGGTATCAGCACACTATACCAAGAAGGACTGGCCTGTACGAGAAGAATTGGTGCCGGGTAGATCAAAGAACATCGTCAACAATCCTCTGGTAGACAGAAACAAGATACTATTCCCACCGCTGCATATCAAGCTTGGCTTTGTTCACCAAAGCCCTGGTCAAGGATTGTGACTGCTTCACTTAACAGTGCCGTGCTTTTCCAGGATTAACCATAGAGAGGTTAAAAGGTGGCATTTTTGTTGGTCCTCAAGTTCGTCAGCTCATTAGAGATCCTGAGTTTGAAAAATCAATGAACAAATTGGAATTGGAAGCATGGAAGGCCTTTGTTCTGGTTGTGAAGAATTTTATGCGCAACACAAAAGCCAGTAACTATGAAGAAGTTGTCAACAATATGCTGACTGCTTTCAAAAATATTTAATGCAACATGAGCATAAAAATGTATTATTTATTCTCGCATATGGATCGGTTTCCCGAGAATCTTGGATCAATGAGTGACGAGCAGGTAGAGAGGTTCTATCAGGACGTAAAAGAGATGGAGACCAGGTATCAATGACATTGGGATGCAGTAATGGTGGCTGATTGCTGCTGGACTCTGAAGAGAGACATCCCTGCTGCTGAGCACTCGAGAAAGTCGAAGAAATTGAAGTGTATGTCTTGAATTTTGCTCAGTGATGACATAATTTACATGTCCTTACCTTTTTCACTGTCTTTTCTTCATTTATATAATTCCATATTTGTAACATTTAATAAATACATTCTGTTAAATTCTTTTTATGTGAAAAATGTAACACATACATCGACTACTAATATCACCAAAATGTAGTTATGAATAGAAGTCAGAGATAGAATTTTGTTAATCAATTTAGAAAAAAAAACCTGACATGATTGAGAAAATGGATGTCATTTTTGGCTTCAGTGGCACAAAATGCTCCTAATTCAGTTTAAAATTTATAGACAACTTTCAACTTCATTTTTTTGTAAACCAGTGTTATGAGTCAATAACAAATTTTAAAAACTCACCCAAAGGGTATACGTCCTTTATCACACAAACTACTCGAAACCTCCCAGTAACTCCCAAACGGGAAAAATGCAGTATTGACAGATTATGAGTCACAGTATTCGGCAAACCCTTGCATATTTAGTCTCCCCAAGCAAATATCGATGTGTATGCATACTGATGGTTTCCGTGGCTAGCTGGTTTAACACATTCATCATGTTGTCCCTCATTTTTCCCCACTAGTGCAACACTGAATGCCAAAGTCTTCCAATTAAAAGTAAAATATGTATATATCAAAGGAAATATATTATAAAACATAATATATTAAAAAAATAAAGTCGGTTAAGTAAAGCATACTACGTACTCGAGTAAACAGAGCAATAAATTATACAAGTATATCAAAATTCATAAGTAATACATAATTAAATTCAAGCAAGAAGGCTTATGAGCTCAAGTTGAAAAGGCCAGACCTCTATAAGAAAACAGCAGGATATATTCACTCAATCATTCCAAACTACCTCTGACATATAGGGCTAGAAAGAAATCACATAAGCTTAGCGAGCCATCCTCTAATGTACAGCTGCTTGTCTTTGTCTTGTGGATTTCAAACAAGATCAATTAATTGTCCTGTGTAGAAAGATTCTGTATTTTCCAATGATTCAGAAAACATTAAGGAAATTATCCAACTACATTGTCAGAAAAACGTGGAAACAGAGTAATGAGATTTTACCGATAACTAAAACCAACACAAATTCGATGTTTCGACCAAACACTTATATCATAAATACTAAATAGGACATAACGAGTGGGAAAAATCACTGTCTACGAATACAATAATCAATGTCTATTACCTAAAGATTGACAGTTTGTTAGGTCGATAACTGTGGATATAAATTGCTCTCTTGGTTTCTATTCCCATTAATTATGATAAATAAATCTCTTGTAACATTTTGTGTAATGGAGAGGTTACTCTGTAGCTTCACAGAAGACTCAAGACTCGACAGAGAGATAGAAACAAGTTGTCAAAAGGCAAATGCTATGACATAGAAGCTGTCACCTTTGATTTGCTATTGCACCCAAAAAGCAACATGGAAGCAAGGAAACAAATTTTTACGATCATCTTTATACTAACACTTTGCTACCAATGCCAGACTTCGCAACTGACATCTACACATGAGAAATATCGAAACTTCTATGGAAGGCTATTGGAGTCCTGGTGACTCGAGTCTGGTACTCAGCAAAATACGCAGCGAAAACATCAGAAAGATAATAGGTATCACAGCAAGTATAGTATATATAGAGAAATAGCAGATGAAATGGTCTGGACATCTTATGAGGATGAACGATCAACTTCCCGTAAAATCTTATAACAAGACTGAATCAGGATACAGAGACAAGGGCAGGCCTAGGAAAAGATGGATAGAGAACATCAAGACCATACTGAATAAACATGACTACATCTCAACCAGAGCAACAAACCTGGCTCTGGAACGCAGACTACATCTCCTTCGCAAACTCCTACGCACAACGGCAAGTGTGGAAACTATGACAACACCATCTGGAGATAAGCAATAGACTATAACTTTAAGCCATACCCATAATAATCCAATTCTCAATGAGAACAATTCTCCCAATGAGAGGTAGTCAAAAAGTAACTATCAAGATGAAGTGATCTTCCACAAAAGAAAGCCTTGTTATGTAAGCTTGTCATCTAGTAGAGTTTAATGTTAGTTTAGAATCTAGTAGAGTTTAATGTGTTTAATTCTAGTTTAGAATATAGTAGAGTTTAATGTTTTTAATTCTAGTTTAGAATCTAGTAGATTTCAATGTATTTAATTCTAGTTTAGAATCTAGTAGAGTTTAATATGTTTAATTCTAGTTTAGAATCTAGTAGAGTTTAATGTGTTTAATTCTAGTTTAGAATCTAGTAGAGTTTAATGTGTTTAATTCTAGTTTAGAATCTAGTAGAGTTTAATGTGTTTAATTCTAGTTTAGAATCTAGTAGAGTTTAATGTGTTTAATTCTAGTTTAGAATCTAGTAGAGTTTAATGTGTTTAATTCTAGTTTAGAATCTAGTAGATTATAATGTGTTTAATTCTAGTTTATAATCTAATAGAGTTTAATGTGCAGCTCCTAAACGAGATTACTATAAACCGGTTATGGACAAATACAGTCTCCGGGTCATATCCTGTTCACAATGTCATATTTTCTGGTCCTCCATGCTGATCTAGAAATAGTATGGTGCTTATCCCAGAGCTCAGAAAGCACTACTTCGAGCTCATACTGAACAATCAAAGCTTTTTGGTCCCTTGCCACACGTAAAATGCTCATTCGCGCTCATTGACTCCAAAAATTGTTGCCTATTTCAGATATAATAACTACAAAACATTGAATGAAAAGAGAACTTCAGTAACTTGACAAGCGATAACACTAAACGATGTAGCTTCCTGTGACACAACACGACAAAACATTGAATGAAAAGAGAACTTCAGTAACTTGACAAGCGATAACACTAAACGATGTAGCTTCCTGTGACACAACACGACAAAACATTGAATGAAAAGAGAACTTCAGTAACTTGACAAGCGATAAAACTAAACGATGTAGCTTCCCAACTGTGACACAACCTGACTGATTCAGTTCTTAATTAAAAATGTTACTGTACCAATGTTTAAACTTGTGAAATATTTGCTATAACATTTGAAGGAAATTCAAGAAAACCATGTATAAAAGGAACAAGAAATTTAAAGAAACAGCATTTCTTATACAAATAAATATTATGAAGGAAGAAATCTTTCGTATAAAGACAAATATTATGTAAGGAAGAAACATTTTGTATAAAGATAAATATTATGTCAGGAAGAAACATCGCGAATGACGTTCTTATATATTTCAAAGACATACAACGCCGATGTATACTTCACCACTCTCAAATTGTTTTTATCCTCTGGTATCTCTTCCAAAATTCATTATTATATATGTGTGCTCTTTCCAATCACAAACGAGAATTCGACATACCTTTTCACGGGCAACCGCCCGGCAAGCTCATTAGGTTGTCATATGTTTCTAATTATGGTTGTAGATTTTCACACGCGAGACGGTTCAGAATAAGTTGAGAATAATTTACAACTTTCTAACATATTCCTACTGCAAATTTTTCAGTCAATTTGAATTAACTGACCTGGAAGAACGATGTCAAATTATGCAACAAAAGTATTACTTTGTTGTGACTTATTGGCCACAGAACAATCAGAGCATTTTATTGAGGTTATAGTAAATCACGTAGTTATGAGAAAATAATTCGAGAAAATAACGAAAGCTAGAAGACTCATGATTGAGGAATAATTTATTGAACACAATATTTCTTGAGACCAAAAATAGATAAAGATAGACAAATAATCTAGAGAATGTTGAAAATGGTAAATAAACTATTGAATAGATTAAAACAGAGACTAATACGATTTTCCACATACTAAAGCCGACATTTGTATAAACATAATATTTTAGTGTGGGGGTGACAAAAGATGTACATTACGAATAATCAGAGATCTGAGAGTAATAGAAAGAGATATATAAATTGTTATTTGTTACCAGGAAGACTCATGTAGAAAGTGAACAGTGCTTGAGAAATTCAATGAGTTATTTTAGACACATTAGACCAGCATGTTTTCTAAACACATTCTTCTTCTACTTCTTCAGTGTTCATTCTCAAACTCCCGCTGGATCTCTCTTGCAGCAGGACAATGGTCTTATTAGATTTCCAGCAGTATGTAATCCAGATAATCTAAATGCGTTGTGTAGCCGTTTTATTTGCGCCAATGACCGCATTCGACTTCAGCGTGTTTTCTAGACACATTAAGCTTCAGTATGTTTTCTAGACACATTCGATTTCTGCATGTTGTCTAGACACATTCGATTTCCGCATGTTTTCTAGACACATTAAACTTCAGCATGGCTTCCTCGTTTTGTTTTCACTCTTATGTAATGGAACAGCTTAATTCACCCCAAAACCTCCCAAATGCCTCCTACGACATTGTATGGCAGGCAATAGTGTAATTATTCTTTGCTCCCTTCGAGTCCCGACAGCTGACATGCGATTTAATGAGTGCATAGTTGTTCCCATTGCAAAGTAAACACATACCGCATTAATGTACATAGTATTCGAAGTGGATACACATGCGCTTTTATGTAGATAGTATTGGTTTTTTTTTTCAAGCTCATGCTGCCTCGTAGACTGCAGACAGACAGGAGAACGGAATGTATTGTTTCATAGTTACACATTTGAGAAATATCTGCCACTTTCCACTCCACACATCCGTCATAACCATGCTATTGGGGGGGGGGGGTGTCAGTGATCTTCTGCATGATGGAGTAGTCAACCACTTCTCCCACAACGTTCAACCTTCCTTATTCTACTCTTCCGACATATATGAAAGTTTAGTGTTATAGGTCTTTACCTCCTTGTCAGACATCAGAAGAATACTAAAGAGAAAGTATGAAACGTGTCAATAGAAACGTAATGCAAACAAACAGAATACTATAGTCCGTTCAGAATCGTTTGCCGAGATGTTAAATTATTTTTATCAAAAACGTATTGTTCATTTGGATTGATCATTTGAAGTTAGGTTTAGAATAATAATGTCGCTATAGAAATATTTTTTTATCAAAGAAATGTGATCCAGTATCAAAGATACCTTATTTAACCTATATTAAAAAAAAGTTAATCTAAATTATAAACAACCGCTGGATTATGTAGATGCTTACATCTCACAGCTGATTATTAAATATAAAGGCATGAGCCTCACGGTAGAATGTGCACCGTTCTAAAAGTAGTTGTTTCCACTGTACATTTGTATAAAGCAATGTTACATATGGAAATTCCCGTTTAGCACCAAATATTATTTTTCCTGAACTTAGAATTATGTGAAATCAAAAACGGCTATTTACTCGATTTCGAGTCACAAGTCAGAGGCACGTCTCAATATTTACAGAATGTAGGCGGCACTAAGCATATTACCTTCTGCAAGTCTATGTGAGAATGAATCTGAAAGCGAAATATTTTACTGAGCATAACATTGCTATAAAGATTTATCAATACTTCTGCAGAGAGCGTAAAAAGGGACATCTTTATTGTTCTTTATCAAATCCTGAGAAGAGAACAATGTATATTTTAGGTTTGTGTAAACGTTCATTTGATCGAATAGTGGAAGCAAGCGGATATTTATTGCCAACAAATTCACGAAAGCAAGGAAGGAAAGAAAAGATAGACAGTTTCGATAAGGACCTAGTAAAAAGAGAAATATGTAGAATGTTTGATAAAAACGAAGAAGTGACACTTAGAAAGTTGAAGATTTGGCTGAAAACTAATAACGACATTGAAATATCAAAAACTTTATTATGGAAAACTGTAAGAAATGCAGGCTTCACCTTTAGAAAGTATGCTGGTGGAAAAAACATTATTTGTGAAAAGCCACATCTGGTAGCTCTTAGAAGCAAGTATTTACGTGAAGTGAAGGGAATGCGCGAGAATGGTTATGATATTGTGTATTTAGATGAAACTTGGATCAACGCTCATCATACAAATGAAAAGGAATGGCAGTTAGCAGATGGAAGTATTAAAAGATCAGTACCAAGTAGTAAAGGGCAACGTTTGATAGTTGCACATGCAGGTAGCAGACATAATGGGTTGTTGCAGAATGCTCATCTAATTTTCATTTCAAAATCCATTGACAATAGAGACTACCACTCCGAAATGAATGGGCACATATTCGAAGACTGGATCGAAAAAAGTATTCTTCCAATATTAGATAGACCTTCTTGTCTGATAATGGACAATGCTTCATACCATAACGTAGTGAACGTAGAAGATAGAATCCCAACATCATCAAGTACAAAAGATGCAATCAAAACGTGGCTCATAAAAGAACACATACCAGTTACCGACAGGTACTTGAAACCCGAATTGCTTAACCTTGTAAAACAGACACAACGAACAAAGATATTTAAAATAGACAAGTTAATTGAAGAACATGGTCATAGATGTTTGAGACTACCTCCATATCATGCACACTTAAATCCTATAGAGCTAATTTGGGCAAAAGTTAAAGGACACGTAGCATCTACAAATACAACTTTCAAATTATGTGATATTGAGACACTTACAAATCAGGCTCTATCAAATATACATAAAGACTACTGGGTGAAATGTGAGGATCATGTGTTACGCCAAGAAGAGGAATATTGGAAAAAGGAAGGTTTGTTGTTTGTTCAGCCGAAAACAGTAATCGACCTATTTGACTCGTCTGATTATGAATGATCATTACTCTGATTAAGTCTACACTAAAAAAAGTTTGATTCGCAAAATTTACAAGTTGATTTGTAAAACATTTCATTGCTCAATACCACCCAAGCAATTCAAAAAAATGTTATAAGCAAACCATCAACCATTACTTATAAAAATTAGCCCGCTTGATTCAATACAGAAGTTCAGATATCTTGGATCAACTATTACAGACAAAATTTCCTTACATGAAGAAATATATGTACTTATTTCAAAGGCAGCGACAACATTTGTGAAACTCACACCAAGAGCATGGAACAATATCAAATTGACTCTACGAACAAAAGGTATATTTTAAATTTTTTTTACACCTGCGACCATGTAAAATTTTGTGGACACGCCTATGGGTCATCATTGCACTAGATTACTGTAAAATATTTTGTTTATGGTCGAAATAATATTTACATGGGCAAACATCAAAAGAATTCGCCGCTTTCAAATAACCGTTACAGCTAGACATCAAGTAACACATATGTTTTCGCGACATGGACATTTTAACAACGTATGCCAAAATTAATGTGAAATCATCAAGAACTTTTTGAATTATAAATCATAACATCTCGGCAAACGATTCTGAACGGACTATAGCATAAAATGGGTGTAATATGGAGAGTACAAAGTCACAGATATCACATTCACGATTTGCTAGTCAGAATGCAAACCTACGGGGTTGAAATGAGAAAACACACAGCGCAAGAAAATGAAAAAAAAAGCACGAAAATATTAAGAAAGAACATGATAGTTTAATGACACTTTCATTGTGTAGTCTGCCGTACATATATCAAACATACTGGAGATCCATTAATGACACCTAGTCATTGTGTAGTTTAATTCCCGTTATCACGTATTCTTTAGCACATATATCAAACATATGGGAATCCAGTAATGATACATTGTCATTGTGTAGTGACTAGTACATATATCAAACATATGGGGGGTTAATTCTTCTTCTTCTTTCTGTTCTCGTGTACCTTTCGGTGTTGAGAGGAGAGTGAGTGTACAGTCTTTTGCCCTTCTATTTGCCTCTTCTGTTGCTATATTTCCGAGTGTCTCTAATACACTATCTATCCACCTTTTACGAGGGCGTCCAATAGGTCGACTGTTTTCCTATCGTTTGTTAAGGGTTTCTTGGATAATACTTTGCTCTTTCTATCTGGTTATGTGGCCGTACCATTTAACTTGTTGTTTCTGAATATATTCTAATGTTGACGTGATCCCTAATGGTTTTCTTAGTTACTCATTCCTGATTTTGTCTCTCAAGCTAACTCCAATCATACGTCTCACACATTTCATTTCAGTGATGTTAATCTTATGAATTGTTCTAGAATCCAATGTCCAAGTTTGACACTGATAACACAACGTTGGTAGAAAAATGAAGTTGAATGTCGCTTTCATTGTTTCTAGTGTAATATCTATGTTTTGTAATAAAAGTGTTAGTTGACCGATGACGAGACAGGCCTTATTACATCTTGCATCTATTTCTGCTTCTTGTTTGTTTTCATATCTAAATGCGCTGCCGAGATATTTGAATTCATCTACTTGTTTTAGTTGTTTGTTGTTTATCTGGATGTTGATGCAATCTTTCTCCTTTTCTCTTGCAATATTCATTACATCTGTTTTGTCTATGTTGATTTTCATTCCAAATTGTTTGCTTGTTGTATTTATTATGTTTAGGTGGTCTTGCAGATTTTCTATGATGTTGTGGGGGAGGGGGGAGGGGATCCATTAATGACACATTGTAATTGTGTAATTAGTAGCATATATATCAAACATATGGGCATCCATTAATGACACCTAGTCATTGTTTAGTGACTAGTACAGATATCAAACATACCGTGGAATGATTTCAGTAACAAACATATCTGAATATCACATTTTCTGATTTGACTGACTATCTCATGAGTAAATTATGTTATATATACAGACCAATTTTTACCTTCCCTGAGTAGAAGGCGATATCTCAAAGTACTGAACGCCGCAGCTAAAATAAAAAATATCTCTGGGGATACAACCATACAAGCCAAACAAGCAATGTTCATTAAGCCGATCTCCTAGTAGATGCACATGTAGAATAATAGATGTGCATGTAGAATAATAGATGTGCATGTAGAATAATAGATTTATATGTAGAATAATAGATGTTCATGTAGAATAATAGATTTATATGTAGAATAATAGATGTGCATGTAGAATAATAGATTTATATGTAGAATAATAGATTTATATGTAGAATAATAGATTTATATGTAAAATAATAGATGTGCATGTAGAATAATAGATTTATATGTAGAATAATAGATGTGCATTTAGAATAATTGATTTATATGTAGAATAATAGATGTTCATGTAGAATAATAGATTTATATGTATAATAATAGATGTGCATGTAGAATAATAGATTTATATGTAGAATAATAGATGTGCATGTAGAATAATAGATTTATATGTAGAATAATAGATGTGAATGTAGAATAATAGATTTATATGTAGAATAATAGATTTATATGTAGAATAATAGATTTATATGTAGAATAATAGATTTATATATAGAATAATATATTTATATGTGGAATAATAGATTTGCATGTAGAATAATAGATTTATATGTAGAATAATAGATGTACATGTAGAATAATAGATTTATATGTAGAATAATAGATGTGCATGTAGAATAATAGATTTATATGTAGAATTATAGATTTATATGTAGAATAATAGATTTATATATAGAATAATAGATTTATATGTAGAATAATAGATTTATATGTAGAATAATAGATTTATATGTAGAATAATAGATTTATATGTAGATTAATAGATTTATATGTAGAATAATAGATTTATATGTAGAATAATAGATGTGCATATAAAATAATAGATTTAGATGTAGAATAATAGATTTATATGTAGAATAATAGATTTATATGTAGAATAATAGATTTATATGTAGAATAATAGATGTTAATCTTCCTAGAAGTTACCTATACGTATATATAGCGTTTATTTCTGAATCATGGGTTAAACACGCTTCTAATTTCCATCCAGAATGACCTGACTTACCAATAAGGTTAAACCCAGAAAATCCCGAGATGATCCCAGACTTAAGTTCATAGACATTGTCAAGTGTTTAGTCCTATAATAGATTGTCAAACTGGGGTGTCCCTTGTGAGCTACGTATACAACAGTGTTTCTCAACAAACAGGCTCCGGCAACTTTTACCGGCCCGTAAAAGCTTCCAGAATTAAAAATGTTTATTAGTGTATATAATTTTGCCCTGATCTTTGAAAAAAATTGTTGGTCTCACAAAGGTTGCGAAACTCTTATCAAAAGCTGTGGTTATCAATATTTTATCCGTGGGCCCTTGATTTAAGTGTGTTTTCGGTTATGGTGTGACAAATATGAATTTGAAGACCCCTATTCTTTATTTATCTGTCTATATTTAATTATTCTTAACCTCCTGCTGATCCAGGTAAATCATATGTCCACGTTTGTGTCGAATTATTTATCTTATAATTTCAGAATCCTTTTCCTGCATTCGCAATAAGTGCTTAGCCCCCATTTGTTCATTGTTTTCTTTATAACCACTGAGATACGAGGGATATTTAATAAGTTTCCAGGAAGAAGGGTTTTCATGAAAATTATTATACTTACAGACTAGTTGGTTTAAAAAGGTTTAAAAGCCATAGAAGATTGACTTCACTGTACTCGGTTTCCCATATGTACTCCGTTCCTCTCAACGAACCGGCACGCCGTCTGCCGAGAGTACCACTCATAGCACGTAACTCCGTAGCTTCAAGTGATAATCCACAGGGATCTCCGAAAAAATCCACTTTATAAACAAGACGACACAAACAGGATTCTAACCCGTGACCTCTTGAACACAAGGCGAACAGCTTAACCACTACGCCAGGGAGATCCCCAGTTGGTTCCAACCCGTAGATGGTTCCAACCCCTTCAAAATTGTGATACCCTGGTGGGTCACAAACTTCCAATTGAGTAACATTGCAACTAATAGGTAGATTATCGTTCATACGAAAATAAAATAAAGCAAGACAAACACTACGCAAACACGTGTATTAAGATCTGTAAAACATACATGATTATATATATAACGGGTGATTTTAGGCATGACCAGCTACTATAAAGACCTTCCTGCAGAATTATTTAGGACCCCATTAGTTACTTAGTTTAATTATTGTTTGGATTTCGGTTGTTCACTATGTAAGTACAGGGAATCGCATACTAGAAATAGCCAAGCAAAAACTTTGAGAAGGCCCGTTCATTTTTCCAAGTATATAAACAGTGACCAACCGAAAGCCCAACATCAATCAAAAACGCTATTTGTCCCCTTTCGTGTGTAATACCCTCTTTTTGTTGTGAAATGTGATTACCTTTTTTGCGAGAAATCGTTAAAGGACGGGTTACACCTATCTTTTGATTGCATTCCCAGAACTAAATACAATGTTCTTATTTGTTACCAAAACCCATCCTTTTATCTTCGGGGTTGGGTAAATTATTCTGTCCAGATCGCAGTCTTCTTTGTAGATCTTCTGACCTCACAAACTTGGACGAATTGGCATATATCAGCGACGGGCACGTTTAAGCAATCTGATACGCCTCTTATCCAACGTCATCTTGGACAGTCCTTACCTCCTGCTACCAGCAACCTTATCTTCCAATTATTATCTTTTCCTTGCTATTCTGTCACTTTATATGGCCAAAATGTCTTAGCTTTCTTATTATAATGTTATTTATGAGCGTTCTTCAACGTTTAATGTTTTAATCACTTCTTGATTAGTCGTTTTTGCTGTCCATGATACTCTCAAAATTTTTCTGTAACATCTCATTTCTAAGGCAGCTGTTTTCTTTTTCCTTGTTTATAATTACGTGACTATGATTTTCAACCATAAATTGCTACAGGAAATACTATTTCATGAATCAGAAGTAATTTAGCTTCACAGCTGGTTTTTTTGTCAAAAATTATCTTTTCCAAAGATTATTTATGTTTGTCAAAGATTATTAATGTGCAGGTTTTAAAGTTGCTATTGTTCATCTCTTGATTTTTGCTTACCAATTTACCAGGCTCGATAGATTACGAAATGAAGATATCAGGGAAAGATAAAAAATAATTTTTAAGAATAAGTACAAAAAGAATATGTATAATACCTTGTACAGATTACATAGAAGACAGCAGATCAAGTGGTTTGGCCACATCATGAGAATGCATCACGACAAGTTGCCCGTACAGGCATATAACCTATTAGCAACAGTGTACAAAGCCAGAGGAAGACCACAGAAACGATGGATAGAATACGTCAGGGACATCCTGAACATACACGTCATAGCACAGTCGAGGCGACACATCTGGCTTTAGAACGCAAGCGGGAGCTCAAATCCTCCCCCCTCCTTATGCTTAACGGAAATAGTGGATAACAAACCACCTGGGAATAGACAATAGAAATTCGCCTAAACTATTTCTATTTGCACCCAAATATTCAAAATTAATATCTAAACAAATTACAAACAAGTTAAAAATGAGAATTATAAAATGCTACATCTATTCCATATAAATGTATGGCTCAGAAACATGGACACTAAATAAACAATTAGAAGACAAAATTGATGCCTTTGAGATGTGGGTATATAGAAGAATAGGGAGAACATCATGGAAAGAGAAGAAAACAAATAAAGAGGTGCTACTTTGGACACATTAAAAGACATGACACCTTACTGAAGACCTTACTTGAGGGTAAAGTCAAAGGGAAGCGAGCAAGAGTTAGGCAGAGATACAAGTGGGAGAGTAACATTAGACGATGGACAGGTTACAATCTAGCAGAGTGCACCACCAAGACAAGAGACAGGAGATGTTGGAGATACGTTGCAGCCAACCTTCGTTGCGGAGACGGCACTTAATGATGATGATGATTCAAAATTAATGACATCTAGTTCGAGGTTATCAATAATTATTTCTCTGTTGTAATGATTTTTGTTTTCCTTTGTGTTTGCTTTTTTGTTGAAATATCAGTTATCTTAGACTTTCCTTGTTCGTTATTAAAAGAACTGTGTCGTCTGCATATCTTCTGACAATTAAGAAACCATATCAAGAAATTTATATTATATTGCGAACTCTTGCTTATTCTACATTGTATGTGCTGATATGTTCCTTGTATAGTAAAAATATTATTGACGCATAGATTTTTATTTTGGCTGAAGTACAACGACGCTTGCTTAAACAAATAAATAAGTAAACATCTTTATAGTAAGGAACTGCTCAGCAGACCGATTCATTCTGGTCTTCAGTCTTATCTCCCTCGGGGAGAGATAGCTATTAAAAAGGTCAGTAAGTTGGGCATTCTTCAGTGAACACTAATCGGTACAGACAGTGTTACGTGATGAACGACACCATTCAGACACAATGAATACAAGAAACGGGATTTAAAAATAGACACCATGGAAAAACACGCTAGTGTTGAAAATAATATACTAAATAATGTGTCAATTTAGAAATGATGCATGTCCAATGTCTCTCTAAGCTGCAAGGCTACGCGGCCGCACAACCTGACATATATTGCCTCACTAAATTTATCAGACAGCACATAAAATTGAGAACGACATAGCTCAAAAGATCTTTAGAAGCACACATGGTGATTTGTATATTTTGTTTTGCAACTGTCTTAGTTATCTGTTAGCATAGCAAATAATTTATAGGAAAGATAGTACATGTCATAATATTTGATTTTAAAGTATATATAAACAACGCATTGGTCTCTCGTTACGACTGTCGCAGGTTTTCAAGTTTCCTGACCTATGTAAGAGCATTCACTTGCTTAATCATTTCAGAGATAGAGAAACAAAAGCATGATGTATCGCATGCAGGTCTATACATCTTTGACAGATCAAAAATCAACAAAATCACGCAGAAAAAAATCCAGAACCAGGGCAAAAATAATTAATAAATCATTTTTCATATTATTAATATGGAATGACTCCACACAAAAATAAGTTACGGAATTTTAATAATATAATTTTTTTTATCGAATTTCTTAATAACATTCTTTAATTTGCTTCTAGCACTCCAGAAACACGATCTTCCCGCCTTTGTAATCATGTTTTATTTTGAACAACTCATTCATTTTCTTCGTCACCTAGATAATAAATTAAGATTGAACTTATCTGTCTACACAAAAGAATTTCCTCATATTCAAGAGAGCAGGATAATTGAAACTGTATACTAAGTAGCACATTTGTAAATTAAAAGTCTAGTCGGGGGTTATGCATTCATCCGTTATGTTTTTTATATATTAAATGTACTATTCATATGTTTTCTGTATTATTGTGTATTAAATTCATTAGAGATATATTTGTGGTAGAATGGCTAGTGGGTCCGTCTCGCAGATAACTCGGTCAATCTTCATCTCTACTTGAAACCCGATCGCCGATCTTGTAATTCTGACGCGATTGATGTAATAGTTGTGTCTAAAATTTCAACAATAGCTTAATAAATGTGCTCAATACAGGATATATTTTAATCATATCAAGTGGAATATTCTTTCGAAAACGTTGTCTTCGTCGTGGATACTCTGAAAGCCTCTATGTTCCGGGCATGAAGGCCTTCATTGGCCAGAGACATGCGCACGCGAGCACGGACACACACACACACATTAGGAGTGTACCGGATTTCGGCTCCAGAAAATACGGAATCCGGCCATTTTTACAAATCCGGCTTCGGTCCAATTTTTTCCGGATTTGTGTTGCCTAGTCACGTGAATTTTACGTTTCATGAGGCCAAGCTGAATTTTAGGCAATAGCACAGTAGCACTTCCAGTTTACTATTTCTCGCTGATGTAAATAAGAATTTTAAGAAATAAACACTCATTTTGAATTTTAATGGTGCATTACTTCTGGAGTTTGTCTGACGAATATTTCGTACTTTCGTGAATTTCTTTGGTCTTGTCGATAAAATAAAATGGCATCAAAATCTAAGTCATACAGCGCCATTTGGGGTTGCTTCAAGGTTAAAGATGATGATTCCGCGAAAGTAATATGTAAGTGTGTGACAAACAGTTCTTGCGTGGACGATCAAATCGCCCCAAAGACTTCTCAATATCATCAATGCAGAGCCATTTGCGATCGATGCACAGAAAAATTATGACGAAATGATGGAAAAGAAAGCATCACTGGAGGCCAGTGTGTTGGCGACCACATCTATGCTGAATCTGGGACCGTGTTTGCACAAAGCAAGCAGCAGTACCCATCAGCCAAATGTGCGGGCATGGGACCGGGCCAAAATTTGGGACATCAACAGTCCCAGTGCTAAACGCATTCATGCTGCTGTAGCCAGAATGGTGGCCCATAGAGATAGAGCACTTTTCAAGTAGTGGAACGACCAGGTTTCCTAGAGCTGATGCATACAATGGAAAAAGATAAATGAATTGCCTTCAAGAAAGTACTTTGCTGAACATATCCTTCCTGACATGTGTAAACGTCTGAAGGTAAAAATTGCAGCAATGATATCTGACACATGTGAATGATTACATATCATTCACAACAGATACGTGGACAGCTGAACACAGCACTCAGTCATTTATCGGCCTCACTGGCCATTGGTTAACAGACTCCGTTCACCGCAGTATAGTCTTCCATTGTACTGCATTTGATGAACATCATACGGCCACAAACTTGCTTGCACATTTTGAAATGATGCAGGATGAGTGGTCAATTGCATGTGAGAAGTGCCATGTTGTTGGGAGAGACAAAGTATTCAACATTGCCAAATGCTTTCGTGATGGCAGCTATTCAAGTGTTGGATGTTTTGCACACACACTGCAGCTGTGTCTGCGTGATGGTCTTTTGAGTCTAAAGTATGTTGCTGACATCATCAGTACTGGAAGACAATTGGTAGGATATTTCAAACACTCCTCTTCAGCAACCAGTCGTTTGTATGAACTTCAAAATGAATTAAACCTACCACAACATCAGCTTATCCAGGACTTGACAACACGATGGAACTCAACGTTCTATATGCTACGACGTCTGTTAGAACAACGACGCAGCATCAACCTGTAATGTGTTGAAATTGATTCATTAACTGGGCTAACGGCACAGCAGTGGGCAGTCACTGAGAATGTGGTAGCTACTTTACACCATTTGAAGAACTCATACGTGAAATAAGTGCAGCTCAGGCATCAATATCAGTTGTGACCCCATTAGTAAAAACACTCATGGCTTTCCTCCAGAAAAAGGTAGTGATGCTGATATCAAAACTATGAAAGCAGCCCTGCTTGAAGCTGTTAGCAGCAGATTTGCGAACATTGAATATAACAGTATTTACACCTGTGCCAAACTACTGGATCCTCGATTCAAGTTGTGCTTCTCCGAACGTGGTAGAAGTGATGCAGGAGCCCATCTGCTGTTAGCAGCTAACTCCATTATTGATTCAGCAAACACAGTCAGTCCACAGAATCCATCAGTTACTAGTAGTACTACTATTATTTGACTTCTGTGAGCACTGCCACACGAGTACGAGTCCAGCCTATCGAGCTGTTTTGACACAATTTTCGAGGGAAATCCCACCACAGATCGTCCTGCAAGTGCCAAAGGCAACAGCATTAACACTGAAGTAACACAGTACCTGTCAGAGCCACTACAAACTCGACAGTCAGATCCAGTTTCATGGTGGCATGCCAATAAGAAAAGATTTCCAAGTATGGCTAGACTGGCGCAGGCATTTCTTGCACCACCACCTACAAGTGTGTCATCGGAAAGGCTGTTCAGTACTGCAGGAAACATTATCACTAATACCGTAGTAGCCTATTACCACAAAGTGCGAAGACATTGATTTTCTAGAAATACAACTCGACCCTTCTTGACTGAGAGTTCAACTTCACAGTCATAATGAAGACTGGCTGACTGAAATAGTGAAATTACTGAATGAATGTATTTCAATAAATTCAATATGTTCAATGTATTGTAGTTGTGAGTATGAACTGACAATTTGCCAACTGAAAACAATGTGAAAACTAAAATTGAAACTGAAAACTAAAATTACTAAATTATCTTTATGTGCTTTATGTATTATGTTCATCTTGAACTTATGGAACTTAATATTACTTTTTCTAATGTAAATGTAATTATTTTACATTTAAATGATTTAATGTGAGTATATGTCATCATTATTATGTCTATAGTAATGAACTGCAGTAATTAACAGTCGAGTGACCCCACTCACCTAAGTCAAGTGATGTAGTACGTTATTTTATTTTTATTTTTTTTTATTTGTAAATCCGGCTCCGGCCTGATCTACATAAATCCGGACAAATCCGGCTCTGGCCAGATTTCGCAAATTTGAATATATATATATATATATATATATATATATATATATATATATATATATATATATATATATATATATATATATATATATATATATAAAACTGTTATTGATAATGTTGCAATCACCAAGCTACGCCGTGTTTCCGCAGCCATCAGTCAGTACCGTCAAAAAATGATTTAACATCTTGGAAGAAATCGTTCTAGCGTAGCATTGGTGTTCTCTTCGTAACGTTTCAATTGTCTTATTATCTTGCACACGTTTCCAGAAATAATATACAGTCATTTTTTCTGCAACAATCATAATCAGCTTATATCTTTATTGTTTGGATGTGATTCTAGTAGATAATATGTTGTGATCTTCTCGACGGCTTATATTCTGTTTTTTACTATAGATGATATTGCCCTGGCTTTGTGGTTAAGCTACTTGTCTTGTGCTCCAAAGTTTGTATGTTCGATCTTATTGTTTACAGGTGCATTTTGCTGTTGTCAATTTCAGCTGCGGCGGTATGTGCTACTCAGTGAGTGGTAGTCTTGACAAGCGGTTTTCCGCTTTGTTGAGAAGACAGCAAACAGTCTACGTATAAGAAATCTCCGAGCACAGTGAATCATTTACTCTTTTAAGCCATTTGAGTCATATGATTGTTCAAGTTCTGAAACCAGTGTATGATTTTTCAAGTTCTACTGAAACCAGTGTATGGTTTTTCAAGTTCTACTGAAGCCAGTGTATGATTTTTCAAGTTCTACTGAAGCCAGTGTTTGGTTTTTCAAGTTCTACTGAAACCAGTGTATGGTTTTTCAAGTTCTACTGAAACCAGTGTGTGGTTTTTCAGGTTATACCAGTCTGTATTTAGCTGTAATCTATGTACATTGACCGAGAAACGCTCACTACCTTTCAGCAACACAACCTGGACGATATTTCGCTACTGTACAGACCGCAATAGTGATTAGTAGTTATTTGGACCGATGGCAGTGTACTTCGAGCATCCCCATGTGAGTTCCGTCTCTTTCAGCAGATGGTTAAAATTATGTAAACTCTCATTTTCCTCAGCTCCAGTGAGACCTAGGCAAAATATCCACGAAAATTATTGAAGAATTGAAATCCCAATATACTCTATCCAGTGTGGCATTTACAGTCGTTTTCTGAGAACTATCCAGTGTGGCATTTACAGTCGTTTTCTGAGAACTATCCAGTGTGGCATTTACAGTCGTTTTCAGAGAACTCTCCAGTGTGGCATTTACAGTCGTTTTCTGAGAACTCTCCAGTGTGGCATTTACAGCGTTTTCTGAGAACTCTCCAGTGTGGCATTTACAGTCGTTTTCTGAGAACTCTTCATTGTTTCCTACGAGCGGTATCACTTAGTAGGGGTGCAAAGGGAACGCATTGCTCTAGGCGGACCCAGGGTTAGCAGATAACCAAGATCCCAAATGTACCTCCACGCGGTGCACCCTGGAAACAGAAATACAGCAGCTCGAGATGATTCTGGCCAAATCATTTGGGGATCGTGTCCGAGAATGTGGAGGTAGCAGATGGAAAGAGATTTGACTGCACAAGAGACAGACAATATCTCCGACACCACCAGCATCACCACATATAGCGACACTGTCGACATACAGTGAAGCTAGTCAGTCCAGTCCGAACATTGGAGGGGCGGCCAATGTAAAATGCACGTAAAGGTAGATGCATGGCGAGAGACAAATAGATTCCATACCAAGTACAATGAAACAGTGAAAGGGCAGAACAGCGCTAGAGGGCAGCGCGAACTGCAAATAGAAAGTGAAAAGTCCCTAGGAAAGGGGAACTACAAGCTCCGTCAGCTCGAGGCGAGCTTCTAGTTACCTGTGTTCCTTACAGGCAGAGACCCAGACCCATTCATTGGCGTTTGGTAAAGCAAGAAGACCTAATTCAACTCTAATGTCGAGCCTTCCTAAACCGGAAA